>JAPMOQ010040078.1:65402-90153 GCA_026543055.1 Argiope trifasciata
CTTTGGCTTGTGGTAATGTGTGGGAAATGAATGCGGACTGTGGGATGGCTTTTTTTATAGTGTGTGGGAAATGAATATGGACTGTGGGATGGCTTTTTTTATAGTGTCTGGGAAATGAATATGGACTGTGGGATGGCTTTTTTTTTTGATAGTGTGTGGGAAATGTTTGTGGAGAAGTGGGAAATGTTTGTGGAGAAGTGGGAAACCATTAGACGGCGATGTATAGGAAAGTTCTTTGTATGGTGACTTGGAAAATATGAGGGGTTTTTAAAAATAACTTGTATGTAATGTGAAAGTTTTTGTCGCATCATATTGCATTTTATTAAGGCAAGCCTTCTCGAGTTTGTTTTGGATGTTACAAAGTCCTTAAAGTGAGAGATTAATTTGGAGAAATACTTTTTTGTCATCTTTTAGCTATGTATAAGTTGTATTTTCTTTCTTCTAAACGTATAATCCTTAGGTTTTAATTATTTAAAATTCTTGTCTAGGGATAGATATCTTGGAATGTGGAAGTCAAAATTTTCATTCTCGCAAAAGCTTCTATTGTCCTTTGAAAAAGTGATGCATTCACTTGCACGGTGAAAACAATGGGTTTTAGCTCATTATAATAATTTCAACTATATCATAATAAAATCTGAAAAAATTATAGCAGAAAGGCCAAGTTTTGCAGTCTTTTATATAGATTTTTTTTGTAGATTATTTGTAATAACAGTCGTATCTGTAAATTTATCAAAGATAGCTAGAGAATTTGTTAAATTAGTAGAGCCTAGAAATGGTGATTGTTAAGAAAAATATTTTGGTACCAACAAGAATTCCAGCAGAATTTATCAAAATTATAAAGGTAAATAAAATACCTTGTAGAAACTTATCCTTCTTTGCTTCCTTATAATGAGATGTTTTATTCGTGACTGCTATCCCCATTAAATATCATATAATCAATAGCTTATATTCATGTGGGTAAGTTTATTGAAATTTAAAATTTTATTCCTATTGTATTGGCTAACCGAAAAAAATTTCCAATTCTATACGAAACCATTAATATTAATTTGATATGCGTACTTGTATGAAGGTTGAATTTTATTTAAAAATGATTCAATTCATCGAAATTGCTTGAACCCTAGCAGCGTTTCTAATGTTGATATAGATGCATTTTTTTCCTTGCCACCAAACATTCAACCAAGGCTGTTGAATAAACTTAATTCTCTAATACAAATTCTTTTTAATTCTTATTTTTCATTCACCGATATCTTATAGATCACCAGGATTAAGGAATTTCATTCCAATTATATTATAAAATACATAAATAACGAGGATGTGTATATTGCTAGATATTCTCATTGGACAAAATCCTCCATTCTTAAAACTCAAAATTCAGTGATTTCCCGTCTGACAAAAGGAATAAATCATAATACATCAGCACTATGTTCAAACTTTTTTCCACCCTAATATTTGAAAGTTTTTTTGGGAACAGTTTAATCTATTATTTTAAATATCAAAACTAATTTTAATGCAGTAAGGATTAAAGTCGATACTTGGATGAAAAGTTTAACAAATCACCGTTGTTGGAGGGGGTAGGGAGAAATTAAAATTCTAATAGTAGAGGGAATTAGACGCATCTGCATAACATCCGAAGACCTAAATTTTCAGTGCAATTTTTTTTCTCAGATTTCGGTATCAAGACAAGCCGAGATAAAAACATGTAATGTATAAAATGGATTTATTGATAATACAAGATATTACTAAAATTATTAATAAATTTCTTTAAAGTATGAGTTTAGTAATTTATTATTGCCATTGAAAATCTAAACTTAAAAACATTAAATTAAACGAGTTAAAAAGTGAAATCGGATGCAAATAAAACCATGGAATTAAGAAAAATGGTTACAATTTAAAAGATGCACTTTGTGCAAAGGAATTTGAAGGGAGACAAATATTGAAACATGCATCAAATTCCAATTAACTTTCGTTTCCACTGAATTGAACTAAACAAAAAATATTCGCTTAAACTCTTTCAGAAGCATTAAACAGAATATTAAAAAGTCTTGAGGCAAATCTCGAAATTTAATCGCATTAAATTTCAGTGAACCCAATTTAAAAAAAATTAATAGAAATTATATCTGAGCTATTAGGGCAATTATATATAATTTTTTTTTAAAAACTAGTTTTGTTCTTTGTAAATTCCTTATTTATTAATCGGCAAAACTTCCAATTTATAGGCGCGATGGGGTAAAAAAGTAAGATTCCTTTTAAATGATGGAAAAACATTCTAATCCCATGAGTATATTTTTCACCAAATTCATAAAATTTATTTCTACATCCTTAAATTTTTTCAAAAAATCAATTAAATCTATTGTAAAGTCGGTTCTGAAAGTTTTTTAAATGCATTAGAATCGCAATGTATGGTTATCAAAATAAAAACAATTTCTCCTAAATTATCCTAAAAATGGTTTCAGTTGGCTAATAATTTGATATTTTGTGATCTTACTTGTTACAGTCCAGTAATGAGAGTACGGAGATGACTGATAATGAATGCAATAACGATACTCCAATAAATGTACGTCAAGAATAAGTCTTCATACTTTACTAGGCACGCGTGAAGAAATCTCAATTGCCATCAGTTTGAACCGATTATCAAACTTCGCAAGGTAATCTCAACATTGGAAATGTATTTAAAAAAAATCCTAAATTGGCAATCGAAAAATAGCTTTATATTTCTACAAAATGTTTTGAAAAAAGTTATGCTGAAAAGAGAAACTGATTTTTTAAGTAACGTTTGAAATATAAGAAAAAGGCACTAGCAGATCACTTTAAAATTCTACGATGCATATGAAATTTGAAATATTCAACAATATAATTTTATAAAGTAATTTTATAAGGATCATAAAATTTTATAAAACCTTTTGAGGTAACTCATGCATTGGTGTTATTTTATCCATTTTGCCGAATCTGTATGTTGGTACAAAAGGAATTTTTTAAAAATTGAAAACCTTCAAAGTTATATTTGAACTCTTTAACAACGAGTCAGAAAAATGTTTAATTACGATGTAAACTATTGATATTTCAAACATAAATTTTCATTACAATTATGCACTTCGAAATCTTGAGTTTTAAAACTCAAATGAACCGAGATTATTGCAAGACATCTAAATAGGACTATAGAAATCAGTTTTCAATGAAGGTTGAATTCATTTTGTAAATGCAATTCTCGTGAATGGTGAATGTTTATTGTATATTACTAGCATTGTTGGAAAAGTGGTTTTTCTGACTACACCACTATTTTGAACTTTTCTCTGGTTTTAATTTACTCTTCATATCTCAAATACCCCACCGTTTCCTTCCGATAGAATTTGAGAACTTTTAAGTTGAGTAAAGAATCCCAGTGAATCCCAGATCCTATTTCAAATTCCAAAAACGTGAAATTCTAATACTGTATAAATAGTCGTGGAATATTTTGAAAAGTAACGATGGTTGTATGTTTCTGTACTGTAAAGAGATTCAAGAATGCTAAATCAGCTGAATTTGCCAATAGAATGCTCTAAAGGTAGGTTATTCTTTCATTGACAAAATGTTTTGTAATCTCTTCTAGTAATCTGTAGAATGCTTGCTCATTGGTATATTTTTCTTGAATTGTGGTCTCTCTTCATATTTAGAATACTTTTTCAGTTGATGTTTCGTCTTCAATCAACACGGCTATCCTGAATGTGTCAATTTTTTCTTTCTGAATGGATGTCAGATTCTAGTAGTTAGTCTGGTAAGTTCTCGAGTTTTGGTAATAATTCTGAAAAAATTCTACATATCCAATTCGACCCATTAAAGAATTCATTTTGTGTTGCAAGAGATTAATCGCTTCCTTTTATGTCCCATAAGTGCTAGTAAAACTTTCTAGGAGAGCTTTATTAAAATCTGTTGATGAATAGAAAAGTTATTTCCTTTTTTTTTTATTAAATTTATTTTTAATTCCAGTTGTGGAGAAATTTTTTTTGTATTCTAACATCACCACTAAAAAAACTTTTAAACTTTTTTATGATGGATTAATTCTACTTTGATGAGCTAAATTTCTTCTTTTTTTACAGAATTCATACTACGATACTTGAATTTAGAGAGATGGGACGTCTTTTTCAACATAATTTCATCAATAACAATTTTCAAGTTCATGTTATTTCAAGCCTCTCCTAGAATCTTGCAAACAATAGTAATCTAAAAATCAATTTGACAGTTTTTTGTTGCAATGCACTACACCATCACAGCCAAGCAAAAATAAATGGCCTGTAGTAGCAAATTATGAGAATTCATTTTTAATACTATAAAGTGATTATATCAATTATATTAAATGAATAATATAATTCTGAAATAATTATAAAATAGTTCATAGATATCTATTGCAACATGAATTTAATTGAGCGTCAATTGCAAAATTCAGTAGATAGAATGGTAAATTGGTGTAACAATAATGGCCACACTATCTTTCTCGAAAAGAGTCGATGCATTCATTTATGTAGGAAGAGAAATATCCATCAAGATCCTGTTATCTTAATACGAAATATACCAATTCCAGTTGCTACTGAAATACGCTTTTTGGGTGTAGTTTTCGATCGTAAACTCGCTTTCCTTCCACATATCTTGCAAGTAAGGAAGAGATGCGAGAAAAATTTGAATATCTTAAAAGTGCTCTCTAAAACATCTTGGGGTACTAATCGAATCTCCATTCACCGTATCTACCAAGCAATCATTCTTTCACGAATAGACTATGGCTGCATGGTATATGGTTCTGCAAGCCCTACTGTTTTGCGACGTCTTGATACTGTACACCATTCCGTTCTCAGGATCTGCTCAGGAGCTTTTCACACTTCACCAGTTGAGATTTTATATATTATTTGCCACCAATTGCCACTTTATTTGCTATGTAAAAAAATGTCTACTTTATATTTTCGTGTTAAGTCCTTCTCAAATCATCCCATATGTAGCACGGTTATACCTGCTAGTCTAAGAAGAATTTACAACTCCCGTCCCTCAAATATTCTTCCTTTTTTAGAGAGTTAAATTTTCCCTGAATGATTCGAGCCTTTACAATATCACCATTAAATCTGTCCAATTTCATTCATTTCCCCCTTGGGATGTTCCTCATTTTCCTTTTCTGAACCCTTTCGTGGGATTTGATAAACTTTCAACTAGTCCTATTATTTTTCAACAGATTTTTTATGAGCACCGCAATCAGTATTTTTTTATCCCAGTATACACAGATGGCTCAAAATCAAATGAACATGTCAGTTGCGCCATTGTAACTCCATCTGATGCACTCAGCTATCGCCTAAATAATTGTCCTATTTTTACTGCTGAGTTGGTGGCAATTTTTTGCGCTCTACAATAAATTACGCCTTCTCAGAGTAATTTTATCATATATTCCGACAGTAGGAGTGCTTTGGAAACTTACTCATTTTCAGAACCAGATGCATCCAGTGGCTATCCAAATTTTACCTAACAGGCAACTATTAAGAAACAGAGGGTTTAATAATCTTTTTCCCTGGGTCCCGGGTCATGCTGGTATTTCAGGAAATGAAAGGGCTGATTTCGCAGCTAATTCTGCATCAACATTTCTGTCACAGTCACTCCCATTTTGTGATGCTAAAAATTCACTTGTACGCCGAATTGTTGATACTTGGCAAGAATCATGGGATCTGCAGATCCACAATAAATTGCATTCAATAAAACCCATGATTGATTTGTGGTCTGTTCACTCTATACGAGAGGTGGATGTCAAATTGACACGCCTCCATATAGGGCATACTCGTTATACACATAAATACCTCATTTTTGGCGAGGCGGCTCCTAAGTGCCCCACTTGTCGTGTGGATTTTTCCATTAAATATATTTTGATCGAGTGCCCGTCTTTTAATTCATCTCGTTTTCACTTCTTTAACTCATCGTCATTAACATTACAAGACCTGTTGGGTGAAAAATTCCACCCAAGCATTTTAAATTTTTTAAATCCATTGGCATTTACAATGGTATTTAACTTTTTTAACTTCCGTTCACGCTTGACTTTTACATTGCATCAGGGTAGCGCCTTTTTCACATCTTTGTTTCATTTGCCTTTTTAACCTTGTACGTATTTGAGCTTTTATGTTTGGTATTTGTATATTGATAATATTCTACTTTTATTTTTATCATGTGTGTTTATGTAATTTGGTCTATAATTTTACCATTTACTTGGCGCAGCATGATCAAATGTGATTCTTGCGCCAAAAAAGCCCTAACCAGCCAACCAACCATAGATATCTATTAACATTTGTTTGTAAATTTTCTATTTAAGGTTTCAATTTACCTTTTCTGTTTGATACATACTGTCAAAATGGCCATTACTCAGTCAACTTAGTTTCAACTATAAAAATTGCATTTGGCATAAACAACTTGGTAACGAAATAGCATACAACATGTTAATGCTCATAATCCTGTATTAAGTGTTTTTGAATATCAAACAGGACTCATTTCCCATGTATCTCTAATTTTCATTGTTATTAGTATCCACTTAAGATTTTGAAGGGAATGGAGTATCTTCCGACAAAATGATGAATAATTTTAAAAGAATTTTCTTCATGCCCAGTTAAATCTGGCGAATATACTTAAACTGCGATCTTGTTTATGGTACTCCTATTATTAACTTAAGAAATTCGGTGGCAATGAACGCGATGAAGATTCTTCTTTAAATGAAAGTAAAGAAGAAAAATTTGGCTCAATATTGGACATCTTTTACAGAAGCATGTCTTGAAATCACCAGTCTTAATCGACTATCTTTCGTGTTTTGACAACCTTTCTAAAAATTGCGTACATTTTAATACTAAGTCTGTAATTATGAATTTGTTTCAACTTCTGATAATTATTTGAACAAAGAATATTGTTGAAAATAACTATTGACTATATTAGAAGTAGAACCTAGTATTATAGAAAGACATTACTGAATAACTTTACAGAATCTTATAAAAAGTAGGAAATGTTTGTGAACTTTTAGATGCTGAATAATATGTAGAAAGATTTTTGAAACAATTCTTGCCATGAAAAAATTAAGAAGACGTCTAAAGAAGAAAAATGTTAACTGATATCCCAAAAAATTGGAAATGATTTCATAAAATAAGAGCATTCCTCGAGATAGAATACGTCTTTAGATACGGTACATTGTGACAATTGGGGCTTCTTAAATAAATCTATGCAATGATGATTGAACGTTGACATCTTTGAGCTCTTATTGATTAAATATAGTTAGAAATCGTAATAATGAAAGTCCGTAAATGTATTTGGGACATTTTTTTCAACAAATGCTGAATTCATTTCTAAAATGTAATTCTACTGCGAAATGGGTAAAGTTTGTCATATTATACCAATATGTGTAGAAGTTTTGACATTTTGTGGTTGTCATTGTTTGAATTCTCCTCAGTTATTTTTTTCTTATTTCCCAGTTGCTGCTTTCCACTGCTCTATAATTTTAGAATTGTTCCGAACTTCAAGAATGAGCGTTACTAATTTTTGGTGTATTCGATTTTCAAACTTAAATACTATGATAAATTTCTCAAAGTATGCAAGTGACGGCAGAAAAGTAATGATTGGAAGATTTTTGACAAGTTGTAATGATTTCAAATGTCCGTAGTCTATTCATTTAAATGAAGCATAATGTCAAAAGTCAAATATGGTAATTGATCTTCATCATTTTACTTTTTAGCAAATGTAGAAAAAATCGGCTACCTTACTCTTGCAAAAAAAAAAAATTGGATTATGCTATGATCTCTCACACGTCTTGCAGTAAAACAATCGAGTGTCTCAAGCTCTTGACCCAGGAATATTTTATTTGTGTGAAAGGAAAGCCTTTCATTACTGGGATACCTCTTTGCTCGGCACCAGCAATCCTAGATGTGCAAAAAAAATGTAGATAACTACAAAACGGCAGAAGTTAGAGAAACCTGGTAAGTTAATGTGTCATTACACTAATAGTAATACTATTTGGAAATGATATTGTGTGCTTAATTTATTTCACTAAAATGTCGAGTATTTTTTAAATAAAAAAATAACAGCTCTTTCGGTGACTTCCTGTAAATTATGTGAATGTTTTATAACATAACATTATTGTTAACTTCTTTATTTTTCAAACTGTTTTATTCGGATATCAAATATTTACAGAACCAAACTTTAACTCCTCAAGTTTGATATGAAAGGAATCCCAAAATAAAAGGAATCTTTCTCTTAATTCCCAACCTTAAATAAATTCTTTTGATAGATTTTTTTTACATTAATTACAAGGCAGTAATTTCAATTGAACAACATTTCGACTTATTTCTAATAGATTTCATATCTTTGTAATAAATGTTTTTCAGAAATCCTGTGATTACTTAAGTTTTATAATACCAGGTCTTTGCTTGAAGTGGATTCCTCCGTTACTTTTTCACTATTACATTTCTGAAATATTTTGCGTCCTTCATTTTGTGTATAAAATTTCATTAAAATAAAGTAGATGGGTTCGCCCTATTAAAGGATATTTTCACAAAATATTTCTTTACATTTGTGTATACTTAAATTGTATATTTATGTGTACTTTTCTGATGGAACTGTACAACTTCTCATGCATTGAAACATCTTTTAAATTTAGAAATGTAATTTATTAAGAGAATTTTTTAAACGAAAACCTTACCATTAAAAAATGAATGTTATAAAACCTCCGATACTCGTGAAGTTTCTCTATTAAATCATTAAGGCTTTTGTTCAAAATATAAAAGCCCTGAAGTTTTTTCTGAATAAGGAACTGAAATGCATGAAAAATAATTTTTTCTTAAATATACTTCAGTAATTTCCAAATGTTATAGTTTAAACTATAGAATTATTGCAATTCTTTTAACTTGTGACATGTGTGAAGTCTTATTTCCTTTCTTCCTGCATTCTCTTTTTTTAAAGTAATTCGAATCTTCATTGTTGCTACAAATTAATTTCCTGTTTATATGTTACAATATTTATCCGAAATATAAAATAATAGCAGCTCAGCTAATGGAAATAGTCTCGGTTGAGGAGCAACTTTCCATTAACATAGGTCTCTTTCTAAAATCCTGGCATAAAGGTTTTTGACTTCCCATAGATTTAATAACCATAAGTTCCATTCAAAGAAAGATTTCTGGTGACAAAAATAAAAATACAAAAATATTTCGTTACCTGGAAGTTGATAGTGTTGTGAAACCATTTATTAAGTAAATTAATATTAAGGCGAATATTAATAGAAAAAAAAATCTGACTTACCCAATTTATTATATTAGCAGAATTGAAGTTTTTATTTAAATTTTTTTCAGCAAAAACAGTCTTGGTCGGTAAAAATTTGGAAATTTGATCTCAACCCTTATCTTCCCATTCCTTCATTAATTTTTCACTGCGAAAAGCTTTGGAAGCTCCTAAAAAATTGTTATTGATAATATTCAAGGTTATAGCGAGGTAAGTTGATTTGCCTTATTCCTATCTTTAATGATCGCCATAAAACTCTAATTGGATAAGACTATTTTAGAATTAATTTCATAACTTTGAACAATGGACAGATGGCAAAGATGTCTGAACCAATACCAACTTCTAAAGAATGCTATTCTATAATATAGGAGAGATGTCTTTGATGCAGCATTAGACTCAAGCCTGTATATTTATGGTGCAATTTTGATGAAATGAAGTTTCGTACCTGGAATTCATCTGTTTTGAAACCTGCTACAACAATGTCATCGTGGCTCTTTCTTTTCTCTTTGTAAGTTTATCTGTGTACATTGCTTAATGTTTGCTTTTAAAATTGACATGTGTTGAAAGCTTTCTATCAATAAGAATTATATATCATTAAAATCTTTCATTAAATTGATTGTAATTATGGTTTTGAACCCGATTGTCTTTATCAATTTATTCCCCATGTCTCTTTTGCAATTACCGTATTTAAATTTCGAAAGAATCAATCAATTCGATTAGCTAACATTTGCATAGTTATAAAACTAAACCATCAAACTTATGTCCGTTCTTGGTTCTCAATAATAATGTCTTCAGAGATTATCAAGGTCGTGTAAGACCTCCATATTTGTTAGGTTCAACTAGAGTAATGAATTAATAATCAATTAGCTAACTGAATTCAATCTCTGGCAAAGCCAGTATTTTCATGTGACATTTTTCTATTTTCTACCCTTAGAATTTTTTTTAGTTTAGAAGCTCTTGAAAGTTCAAAAAAAATTGCCTTATCCTCTGAATGCTCAATTTTAGTTCGAGTGAAAAATTTATTTCTTCATTAAGCTTTATGTCCCCCATTTTTCACAAATTTAATATAAGAAATCACTCGGGAAATAAATACAAGACATACAAGTTTGTTATAAATACAAGTTTATTCTAATCAACAGTCAAAAAAATACTCTGAGGTTAAAATCCAATAAATTTATCATGACATCAGCCTTGCAACTTAAACTTTCTCCTAAAAGAAAATGAGAGTAAATCAGCTGTTTACTATTGAAAAGATATTTTTAAAAGTTAAGCATCAGTTTTTATTTCCGAACTTGTTTGTGTGGATAATGTGCAATGCTACATAGACTGACATTGCACTTAAGTAGAAAAGTAAATGAAAAATGATTCTCACTAATTCCCGAAATTGAAAAGGATTCTATATTTAGTGATAAAATGTATCAATTTTTCATATTATAAATTGTTAATATATTCTTATAAAAGTGCTATTTAATGCAGTAACTTCCTTATTTTGTCAATTATGATTTTTATTTGTGAGGGTTATTTTAGCTGCTAAATAAATGAAATGCACATTTTTTAACCTTCGCAATGACTAACACCACTTTTCTTTTGTTTATTTTCAGCACCAGTATCTGGCCAAAGAATTTTGAGATTAGAAATAAGAAATGAAAATCATTATGTCTACTGTTATACAAGCTGAACTGCAGAAATCTCGTTAATTGTGGGATCCTGCCAACTTTGGTTCTTCAAGTATTCTATTTATAACGAAGCAAAAGTGGTTTTTTCAAGATGAAATGCTGTATCCATTTTATGGAGCAAGAAAACTTATACATGTTTATGCGGTACTCGTATAGGACTAAACGAAGTAAGATCACATAATAACGCGAATTTTAAAAATCATAATCGAAATTCTCAGGTATTAATAGGTAGCTTCATCTTTTGTGTTTTTGCATAGGCTGATGTTCTAATGCATTATAAAAGTTTTCCGTAAGTTTAAAATTTATAAACAGGTTGATTATATAAAATATTTAAATTACTTGTTAGTAATGGAATACTAAGGAAAAAATGAGCAGAAACTTATAAGGAATAATTCAACGGATTAAGCGATTCCGTTTCAACTAAAATATCGTTTCTAATGGAACCTGATATTAACTAGCTTCGGTGCATTTATCTCAAAAATAAATTTTAATAAATTAAAAGAAGCAATTTTATTAATTCGTTAAAACTTAATTTGCAGACAAAAGCTGTAGTCATTTTCTTATATTCTCAATTTGTAATAAAATTCTGTTCGTCCGATAAATCAGGTGGTTTTTATTCAATACATATTTTCTTTAAAATTTGTTTTCGAAATTCATCAAACCTATCTCAAAATGTTCCTTACAATGTGTATTTGAATTAGAAGTCAAGTTTCTTCGATGGTTGAGATTCTCCATTCAGTTTATAAGAAAGGAAATGAAATTTGATGCATGAATGCAGTTCTTGCTAACATTCTGATTCGATTTTACTCAGAAAGTAGGGTGAAAGACTAAATATATAAATACTGATGCATTGATAATTTGTTACTCCGTTTAATTTCAATTCTTTAGAATTTATTATATTTTGTATCTTACCATTTTTGCACAGTTTATCCTGCAAAAGGACATTTAATCAAAATAATACCGAAATAAAACATTATTTAGAACATATTTTAAATAATTATTTACAGATTACTACTTGCAATTAATAATTTCAGGGCTGAGAGGTGTATATATAGGGTTAGGTCAAAGCAAGTTTACACGTTCTGTCATATATCTTAATGTACTGGGATAATCTTTAGAAAGTTAAACTTTTTAGACTGTGCTGATTTTTTTCAATGAGGGAATAAATTTTGTATGGACTGAGAATGCAAGTCGGGTGGCAGATATTTGAGAAATGCCTTTGGAATGTTTAGGAAAAAATTATGGTAAAATTTATTTCAGAGAAACGAATACTTCTATTCAAAATATCATAAATAAATCAACATTCAGTTTTATTTCGAAACTTTTGGGGGTTAAGGAGTTAACGGAATATTATTTAATTTGAATGTTCCGTTTAATGAAGTTTCGTATTATAATGAAATGAAAGCTTCTGCTTTAAGATACTTAATTCTATCGAGCAAACGATTTTACATTGATATCGTGGTAATCATTTTAAAGTTCGCTTAAACCAGTGATTCCCAAAGTGGTCTATATCGACCATAGGTCATAGGGGTCTATGACAACCTGCAAGGGGTCTACGTCAGCGAAAAAAAAATTTGGGGGTCCATGAAATGACTGGAGGAACTGACAGAACTAAGTACAAACGAAGAACTTAAGGTTCAGTTTAAAAACGGATATCAGCAATTCTGGCTTCTTTGCAACATACCCGTTACTTATCCCGTATTATGGAATATAGCGAGGAAATTTTTAATCTCCTTTCCATCGTCATACCTAGTGGAAAAGGGGTTTAGCGCTGTTACTAACGAATAAAAGAAACAGACTGGACATTATTAGCCGAGGAGATTTAAGATTAACCCTTACAAAATTGCCGCCAAATGTTGATAATTTATTGTTAAAGCATCAGGCTCATCCTTCTCATTAAAAATATTGACTTTTTGCTTATGTTAGTTTATTTTATGCTTATTTCATGTTATAGATTTTACATAACAGATACGAAATTTTATTTTGAGTAGTATAAATTTAAATTCAATTAATAAATGTAAAAATTAACACGTGTTTTTACTTTAAGTTTTTAACAGTAAACTTCACTACAGTTAAAAATTTACAGGAAATCAATATCAGGTAAGTAGGGGGTCTATTCAATACGGAAAAACATGGCAAGGGGTCTACGACACAAAAAAGTTTGGGAAACTCTGGCTTAAACCAAGTTAAATTTCTAATGAAGTTTTGTTTCTGCCAACTCATTCATGAAGCATTTTGCGAAATGAATGTTTAATATAATACAAAACTTTTTAATCATAAGGTTTAAACACTAGATATATAAACAATAGGTTCAGTTTTTGATTTAAAACATTTATTCAATTTTTATAGTTTCAAATCTTATGACATCTGATAAAATCCAAAATCCACTTATCCATGAAATTCCTCTCTGCGAGTAGTATCTAGTATTGACGCCAAATTCTTCCTCGGTGCTGTATATTTCTTTGTTTGCATAAATATTAAAATCTTAAATAATGTTGTCGAATATTAGGTACTATGTAGTTTCATTTAAGTTGGCAATATTTAAGACTTTTATGATCATTAAAGAAATTTTGTGAACTGTTACTAACCACTTAATCATTAGGAAAGATTTTCAAATAAAATATTTCCGAATTTGAGTTCAGCTAGACTGCTGTGAAAAAGTGTCCTTTACATTAATAAATCAAAATTATTACGCCCCTTTCATTTCTAAACCAACAGTTGAAATTAAATGAATCTGCATAAATCTTAAACTTCTTGCTCTCTAGATTGTACGTTCCTTCTTACTATCTTTCTGTTTTAGGCTGTTAATTACGATTATATGTACTATTCATTCTGTATTCATTTTTATACGTAGTTTCTGGTGGGATATATGAATAATCGTGAATTTTGAGATGTATTCTATATAAATACCGCCTGCAATGACAACTTTCTTTTATGTTCAGTCTGTCAAAAAGACCGATAAAATTGTTGTTAGAAAAGGGATTTTAAGCTTTTTCAAATTTAAATTTCAAGAATTATGCGTAGCATTAGAAAGTCCTGAATATATGGCTAATTAAATCAATATCTTCTTTTAACAATCTAATTGCCGCTTTCATTTTAGAATAAAATTTATACTAAATCTATTCCATTGAAAAGTTTACGATCACCCTTACATGATTCTGCTCTCTTGGGGAAAATGCTTTATTTAGCCATAAGTGCAGTTGATGGGCTAGTTATACGGAATAAAAACTAATTATATGATATGCAGACTAGAAAATATTGATTTCTATTATTAAGATCATGAAAGCAGAAAGGTTGTGAAACCAGGTAATGTGAAGTTACTTAACTTCATTAACTTCACAAAAATTGGAAACAATTGGAGTACGGAAACTTAGTCCTGGAAATTGGTAATATGGTGAGTGGAAACAAAAGTTGATGGCACATAGGTTAGTATTCAGGGTTTTAAAATTGTCTGGCGGAAATATAGAATGAATTAAGCATGAACAAATAAGATTGCAATTATCTGTGAGTAAATGCGTTGAAGGTGAATAAGAAATGCGTATAGAAAAAATTTGGTTGGAAACACTTAAGAAATGGTGAAGCGTGGGAAATGAGATTGTGGAATTTGGTTAGTGTCATTTGAGAAATTATTTGGAGAGAAGGTAGAAAACTTTGGCTCGTGACGTAATTGAAATTTATAAGAAGACCGGTAAATTTTTGTTGGTCTTTGGTAAATGTGTATAAAGAGTAAAAATCTTATTTTCTGGAAGCGCGTAGTAGCGTAGTAAATGTGTGTGGAGGGGAAAACCGTTGTTTGAAAACGTGTGGGATATGTATGTGGAGGATGGAGAAATAACTTTTTGGTGGTGTGTGGGTAATTATGATGTGTAGAAGAAAATCATGCTTGATGCTGTGGGGCATGTATGAAGAGCTGAGTGTGGAGTGAGGAAATCTTGGGTTGTAGTGTGTGGGATATGAGTGTGCTGTGAAGAAATCTTGGGTTGTAGTGTGTGGGATATGAGTCTGCAGTGAAGAAAT
Source organism: Argiope trifasciata (assembly GCA_026543055.1). Taxonomy (NCBI): domain Eukaryota; kingdom Metazoa; phylum Arthropoda; class Arachnida; order Araneae; family Araneidae; genus Argiope; species Argiope trifasciata. Next base: position 80,345 of record JAPMOQ010040078.1, read on the forward strand.
CTTGGGTTGCAGTGTGTGGGATATGAGTGTGGAGTGAGAATTTTGGGTTGCAGTGTGTGGGATATGTGTGTGTGTGTGGAATGAGAATTTTGGGTTGCAGTGGGTGGTATATGTGTGTGTGGAGTGAGAATTTTGGTTTGCAGTGTGTGGGATATGTGTGTGTGGAGTGAGAATTTTGGGTTGCAGTGGGTGGGATATGTGTGTGTGAAATGGGAAAGAAGTCTCGGTTTGTGGTATGTGGAGGAGGAAAATTTGTGATTCAAAAGTTCTGGGCATGTGTGCAAAATTTAAAAATGATAGTTGAAATATTAGTACGAGATTGGGATATTTCCCGTAACGTCAGGGTGTAATTTATATATTGTAAATGTTGAATTTATTTCAGATTCTGGAAGGGGAAAATATCCTATAATTTTGGGGAAATATTTCCAGTTTTAAATCAGTTAGATTCGAACTCTTCTTTCAGCTGTTTATAACTTTTTTTTTTCTTCTGTGCATGGATTCCTTGAGTTATAATTTTTTAAATCTTCCATTTTGAAGGATATATTATTTTTTGGCATTTGATTTTAGAATTTTAATCTCAAGATGGGAAACTGGGTGAATTCATGTTTTTAAGTTAGCACGATTAATGTTTTAACTAGCCTTCATTAGAATACTATACTATTTATTAGAATACGATTCTTGGAGAAATGTCTAGTTTTTTGTAGTATTTCCTGTTTTTACATGCGATAAGTGAAATTTGTTTAGTTTCTTATTAAAAAGAATTTTTATACCAATATGTAATATTAATACTAGTATTTAAGAGTTAAAATTAAGAACCTATACCAGACATCTAGCTAAATTCAATATTAAAATTAACAGAGTACGCAAGTCTTTCGTTATTACTGTTTTGTTTCCTTAATAAGACTTTAGTGCCTTTAAATATTTTTATCTATGCAAATTTATGTAGAAATTTGAATTTCATTAAACTCCCATTAGTAAACATCTTCATTGCTTAACTTCTATTTCCAACATCCCCAAATGTATTAACATTTCATATTCAAGATTGTAAGAGAATTGAAGATTTTATTTGAATGGTTTAAGAGGTTTTATTATTAAAACGTTATTCTTTCTGCTTTCACCAATTTTGTTAATATTTTCACCTTCCTTGCCCCGCAGACTTACTCAACAACACTCGTTGAATAAGCTTCATTCATTAGAACTAAAAATTAGATAAAACCATTTGGATGACCAGAAGTTAAAAGAATGTTTTCTAAATTCTTGTCACAAAATAAAGTTATCCTAAAGTAATCCAGATTGGTGTTTGCATACAACTAGATATTTTCTTTGGTCAAACACCTCTAATCTTAAAATTCGAAAATTCAAACTTCTTTGAAGGAATTATTATTCCATTGGCCAGGTAAGAATTCTTCCTGGGTAAAGGGATAATCCATTTATAATACCTTAATTAGTCTTGTGTTAACTTTTAGCCTGTCTAATTTTTGGAAATTCTCTCATAAAGGATTTAGTATAACAATGATCCTTATGAAAACAAACAATTTGAATGTAATGATATCCGTATAGCGAATTTAAACATGAACTAAATGAATCAACTTTGTGGTAGACAAACTGAATTTAAATTCGAAGTAATGAAGAGTGATACGTAGAATGGCAAACTCGGATTATTTAACTCCTGAAATCCTGTAAATTTTCAGCAAAACATTTCCCCAGATTTCGGATCCAATACAAAATGAGGTAAAGTAATAGCATTCTAGAATAGATCTCCTGATGATCCGAGAAATATTGGAAATAGTACTGGGAATCGATTTCTTGGTTAAATGAATTTATATTTCTATTGTAAAAAACAGATTACAAAACTTAGACATGAAATTTAAATGAGTTGAAAAAAAATGAAAGGACAGAATTTTAAAATAATTAATCTCTCCTATATTTTTAGTCTCATTATTATGACATAATACAAAAATCATTTTTCTTGGATCAATAAAAATTACAGCTGCTAATATTTGCGAAAAGTATAATAAGCTAGTGTTATAAAGGGATTCTTTTTGCTATATTGTTCGTGAAAGCTTAAATAAAATGCTAAATAATGCTAAATTTTGATTTTTGTACAATTTCCCGACTTGACTCGCAGAAACTATTTAGCATTTTAACTTGTGAAGAAACTAGCATTAAAATGACCAACTTAACATAATTTAATCTATCATAAAAAGGGGTCAAAGGTCTTAAAATCCTAATATATACATATGTATATATTAATTCAACTGTTTTTTATTCGTGATATGTTATACTAATGGAGGGGGAGGGATCAAAATAACCGAAATCCTTTCTAGGTTAGATTGTGGCCTTTTATACATATCCTCATCCAATTGCTTCATACATTGAAATTGGAATGGAGTTAGTATTGAAATCATGCATCAGATTTCAATTAGTTTCGAATTTACTGAAATGAGTAACTAAAAAAAACTGAAACTTAAATGCATTGAATAGAATTTTTTAAGGTGAACCACGAAACTTAATCTTGTGAAGATTTAAAAAAATTGTTATTTCTTTTAAAGTTAGTAGTAACTATATCTAAAGGAAATTATTAGAACCATTGTATACAAATAAAAAAAATGAGTAATTTTTTTATTCATTTTCCTAAATCTGTGAATACAATCAAGTTGCAGGAGCAAATTGTAAGCTCTCTTCTAATTCGTTGAGAATCTTTTCTAATCCTTTTATCACCTAACTAGATGGTAAAGTGCTCTTTTTAAATATATCCTTTTCAGCGCCCTTTACTATTTTAATCAATTCAAACGCTTTTAAAATGCATTAGAAACCACGTTAGTGTAAATGAATTCGGAATATTTTTCTTAATTTCTGTAAAACCAAATTCGATTAATATTCTTTAATTATGTGATCTTACTTGTTGTAGTCCAATAATGAACATGAGGAGCTGACAAATAGTGAGCGTGATCAAGATGACATTCAATAAACGACGAAAATATAAACTTTGCCCCATTGTTGCAAATTTTACGATAAAGAAAATTCGTTTATCATTTGGTGTTAATATTCCAAGCTGACAGTATAATTTTAATATTGAAATGTATTAAAAATCTTCATATGTGGATAACCAAGAAAATGGCTTTAGTTTTTACAAATTGTTTGAGCAAAGGAACTGGATTGAGGAAAATAACCAAGATATTCGGAGTTAATCTGGAACTGTTAGAAAACAAAAGGTACTACCAAATTACTTTTAAATATTATGAAGAGTATGAAACTCTTCGAAGATTATATTATGTAATTTTATGTTTCAATAGATAAGATTTCAATATTTTGAAGTAATTTGTGCTGTAAATATAAAAATTCATTAAATATGATGTGAAGAACTAAATGCATCGAGAAGAGTAAAGGAGTTTTTATTTAAAAGCATTCATGGAAACTATCAAAATCGAGCTCGTATAACAAAAGTGGCAGAATGTAGATGTAGCTTGATAAACTTCTTGATAGCTATTTCATATTCAAATATTCATATAATTATTGCACTTTGAAGTCTTGATTGTTTGAACTGGTGTTAGCAATAGTTAAAAGAACTTAGTTATTTAGGCTTATCGAAATTTTTATTGTGTTTCTACTGAGGTTGAATTCATTAATATTTTTATATTCATGGATCATGTTTATTGAACTTTAATGAAATTTGTTGAAAAATTATATCCGACTACACCGTCATTTGGAACTTTTATTGGCTATAACTCGTATTGCATTGCTCAATTTAATAATTGTTCCTTCCAATGGAACTCTGGTACTTTTCTGACATTCAGAAACGTATACCAGTAGCATTTAGAGAATTTCATATTCAAACTGATCTTAGACACAAGTAATCTCTACTAATACTGAACGCAAAAATTAACAACTATCGGAAAATTTTGAAAAATATTGATAGCTGCTCTATTTAAATCACATAAAAGTATCTCTGCATTTAAGTCAGATAAAAGCATGCATACGCATTCCCCCTCATCTGCTGATAATAAAATAGAATATGAAGGCGGTTGATTATCTCGTTAGTGCAGTTTCTTGGATTATGCCATATATTTCTATATCTGTAAAATGGCAGCTCATTTGAATAAGAATCTTGAACCTTGATCTTATTTTGGAAAGCTTTTTCAGTTTAGTGAACAACATTGAGAAACGTCTCTATTGGATATGCAAAAAATGTTCCTTCGAGTAAGGCTGCAAAGTATCAGAAGTTATAGCTTGGTAAGTAGTTAAGTTTTAATAATTGATCCAAAAAGTTTCCATTTCTCTAATCTATTAGAAACTTTACTAATAAGAAAAAAAATGTTTAACAAGTTACATCTCTAGAAACTTTAAATTCTACTTATTAGTAAAGTCTGCAGTTACTGCCTTAAATTATTTAGCTGCATTATAATATCATTACTAATGAAACAATTCTTCTTTACAAAGGATGAATTCTACTCTAATCAGCTGATTATTTCTTTTTCAGAATTCATACTCGAGACAGATGGAATATATAGTTGAACACGATTTCATCTTGAATCATAATGAAGTTATCTTAAACAAATTGCAAGCTCAAATCATCTGAAATCTGCTTGACAGTTCATTTTAGTAATTGGTTGCATGTATTTCAACATCATTGATATACAGTCAAACAAAAATACTTCTCCAACAGTAACAAAAATCATTAATTCTTCTGTATCGCATTAAAAGTATTATATCTCAATTATTATTGCATTTCTACTATATAATTTTGAAATTCTAAAATTGTTTAAATACCCACCTAAATTTCATCTGTTTGCAAATTTTCCGATTGTTTCGATTTACAGTCATTGTTTGATGCATGTGTAAATAATGGCCCTGAATCTTTTTCCAGATTTTATTATTAATTATATTTGGCACAAGAAAAAGAACTACAATCTGTTATCCCAAGAAATATTATTAATTCCCATAACTTCATTTAATGAACAATCTGGATACTTTCCAATCAAACACTTCAATCTGCCTGAATGTCAAATGAAAGGTACCATTCCTGTATATCTTAATTTTCATTATTAAATGTATTAAGACCATTTAAATAAAATTCGAAATTTCGAATTTCAAAATAATTTGCTCCCTATGTGTCCTGTTCCTATTTGCAAAGATTTTAAAATGCGATCTTGTTTATTATATTCTAGAAATGAACTGGAGAAATTGACTTATGAAAGCAAAGATACTTAGTTAAATGAAGGGAAAGAAAGAATGTTTGCCAGATCATTGAACAAACTTGCTGAAATGAAAGCTTTGAAATTACCAACAATTTTAACTGAATGGTTTCTGTGCTTTGATAATAAATTAAAATGTACATTTAAATATTACACATGCATCCGTGAATTTTCTTTAAACCTCTAAAAATACTTGAACAAAGAATTAGTTTTGAAGACAATAGCTAATTACAAGATTCCAGGTAGAACCTGTAGAAAGACTTTCCGCCTCATTTTGCAGAACCTTATAAGGAAATGTTTAGATAAAATTATTGAAAAAAAAATCTTAAGCAACTCTTGCCATGGACGAAGTTGATAAAAATTTAGTTAAAATATTGGAGCTAAGAAGTGAATTTTATTAAACAATGGGGACCAACGAAATCTGAATTGAACACGTTTAACGAGAACAACTGTAACTATCAATGATAAGGAATGCATGAATACATGTGGTGATGCATTGCAAGAATTAGTGCTCCTTATATAAAGTTTAGCCATAGTTTCAGTGAATTTCGTAATCTTGAATCACCAAACTCAAATTATCTTATAATTGTAAGAAATTACAATTTAGACCTATAAATGCGTTTGAGACCTCTTAATCCATGGTAGAATTCCTTTTGGAAATGTAATTTTATTAGGAAAAATTAAAAAACGCTTATCGTTCCCAGATTGTGCCGTCGTTTTGAACTTTTCACATATTACAGTTCTCCTATTCGTCAGTTGCTGCAGCATCTCGCTCTTCTAGAATTTCAAGAAGGAAATCCTCCGAAATACCGTTCAGTTTTCTCCGAACTTCGAGAAAGTGTCCCAGCGACTTAGAGTATTCCATTTTCAAGTCTATACCCTTTAACAATTTTCTCCTACTGTTACAAGTGATGGCAGACAAATAATCATTATAAAATTTCGATCAGTAACAAGGATTCTACTCTCATAAATCAAGCACAATTCCAGTTCATCTCCATTTGCTGATGTAGAATAGAATTGTGTAGAGGAACTTGGCTACCTACCCAAATAAAATTGTCTAAACTCAGAAGTGGATTATGCAACGGTCTCTTCCATCTAAAATAAAGTTCTTGGTCCCCGACCATGTTACTTCTGTAGAAGCAAGGCCTTACGACACTAGACTGCATCCTTGATAAATACTAACTCTGGATACGCAAAAAATGTGGATAGCATCAGAGTACCAAAAATTTGAAAACATGGTAAGCTGCCGATTCATTATGCTAATAATATCCAAATAGTAAAACGCCATTTGGAAACGGGACTGAAAACTTAAGATTTTTTTTAATTATACAAAAAAAAATATATTTTCCAAAAAAAAGTCCTTCCTTGGCTTGATTTATATATCCATATAAATAACAAGAAATCCTTAATCTTAAATTTAAAAAAAAAAAATTTACGAGCATTAGAAATTCAATTTCTTGCTTCTGGCATAAAAAAATTTCCAAAATAAAAATCTTTTCATATTTTTTTTATTGCAAAATTCTACAAATAGATTAATTCTTGAGTATTTAACATTAGTTTCTGATGCAATAAATCATTTTATAAATTTTCTGCTTGTTTATAATAGATGGTTCCATAGCTATGTTTTAATTCTTATTTTTTTCAGAAACCATACGAAGACTCGGATTGTTCTGGCCATTCTGTTGAACCATTCTTACATTTGAAGATCGGTTCTCGAAGTGAATTCATCCAAAATCTTATTGCTTGTTCAACCACCGTAATAGTTTGCTTCTCTTGCCACTGAAATAGTTTGAAATACCTTATGTAAAATGTGCTGTTTGTTAAAATAACTGGTTAATGCTATCAGATGGGCAAACTCGATTTAAACCGCAGTTTCCGAAACCAATGTGTTCTCAAACTCATGTATATCTGAAATGCTCCTAGCATATATTTTTATAGGAGTGTAAAAATGTTGTAATAATTTTTCACACATTTTATGTTTCTAATTTATTAAACTCATTTTTAAAAATCTCAGTTTTTAAAGCAAATTATTCCTATTGAAATTTTAAAAGATCTTACTTAAATATTTCTAATGAAAATTCCCTAATATTTTTTAAATCCTTTTTCTTCCTCACTGTGGCTGAATGGCAGAAACGAAATATTCTCTGAATGAAAAATTAAATGCTTGAAACATTTAAAAAGGTTTTTTAAAAAATTCGCAATCAATTTCATATCAGTTAATCTTTCAAACTATTGTTGAATCTCCATGTATTTGCATAAAACATTTAATTTTATATAAATTGATAATTTAGATTTTTTTAAAATTAAGCTTAAATGTTTCAAATTTTAAATATCAAATGCTTTCGAATTTTAGAGCATTTTAAATCTGTTTACCTGTTTTTTTAAAAATTAGATATCGAAATAATCATCGTTTAGCATATATTTATACTTTTTATTAAAATGTATCTTTCCATGTAATGCTTTATTTCACCTTTTAAATTCCTTATTTTAATAGAATGTTGGAAGAAAAAATTTCTATAATGTTTTAAAATGTTATATTTTTTTATTGTATAATTCAATTTTTGAAAATTCTATTTCGTAAATTTCTTTAATGTAATTGTTTTCTTGTTTTAAAATAATATTCTTGTAAATATTTTTAGAGTATTTTTTGCATTTATTATTTTAATATGTACATTGGTTCTCTTGAATATGCTAAATATAATGCATTCAGTTAATGGTTATCCTCGAATTAGAAATAAAAGTTTTATTTTCATTTTGAAAACATTTCAAATATGCCTAAATGTAGACAAAATAGCATAAAAATGTCTTATTTAATATCAATAAAATTTAATGCATTCAGAGAAGCTAGTATATTTGATAAAAATTAAAATTGAAAATTATTTATAAATGATCGAAATGCGAATTTTGAAAGCACGTTTTAACATATTTAATATTATTATACAAATTATATTTTTAAGAACTTATTATGAAACAAATCTTTATTATAACTTTTGTATGAAAACTGATATCATTTCAAATTTAGATTCTTTAGAAAATTAAAGGTAAATTTAGGTTTAAAAAAAACTTCAATGAAGGTTCAGAGCTCTTACATAAGTTTCCCCGAAAACGACTTTATTATAGAATCCACAGTTTTGATCAAAATTGTGATGAAATTGCAATGAAAAACTGAAACAATTAAGTTACAATGCATGAACAATTTGGAAATGAATAATTTTTCCTAAATAAATTAGGTTTGATACATCGATAAAAAAATATTTTCAGTCAGTTTATCTAAACAGCTTACGATTTCTACTTCCAAATGTTTTTAAATGTTAATAGCCAAATAATTTGTTTTGTGAATGCATAATATTCTGTAAATAATATAAGAAATTTGTGATACTTTTAAATACTTAATGCTGAATGTTCACAATTCAATATATTCTAGAAAGCCGTGGATTAATTACTAATTAACTATTTCAAGAAATGTGAATTATGCTTAACCATAATACAACTCATATATTTTTGTAATTCAATTTAGAATTTCAAAAACGTATATTCTATTATCTACAAAAAATTGCACCCATATGCCAATTCATGTTGCATTAGTTTACAAATACATTTCTCAAGCCATTGTTTTTAGTTTTAATTAGTTTAATTTAAAAATAGATTATATTATAGGTTTGATTTAAAAATAGATTGTATTAATACTTTAATTTTAAATCTAAACTAATTTAGTTCTTTCTGATTATATAAAATATATTATCTCGTTTTCATGAAAATAAGTATTTTAAATTAAAAGAATTAGGGTTTTATTTTTGGCCAAGGATGACCAATTGACTCGGCCGGCCAATCAATTGGAAATCCCCAAAATTTTAAAAGCATTTGATCGCCATGCCTGATCAACATGGTAATCAACATGCTTTAGGCAAAGAGATCTGTAATTGGTAATAGCAAAGCATTAAGAATAGATTTAATAGTCTATTCCATTTTAGAGTAATATTAAGTAAATAAAATACAGAGCGATATTAAATCGTATTAGGCTTTATTTTTTCACGAATACGATTAAAATATAATTTAAATTATGCTTAGAGGATTCACTTGAACCAAAATATAAATTATGAACGTGTTCTAAAAATTAATTAAATTTCTTCTATTTTCGCCTCTATTTAAAGAAATTATTCTGTTAAAAATTAAAAATTTACCAACAATATCATTCCCATATTTAAAATATGGAATACTCCCATAGCAATATCTTTGTATGTACTGTCAGTTCTATTTTCCCCCTCAAGTCCTCTGTTACTCAAGGATCAAATTTTATTTATTGGAAATGTCACAATATTATCCCTGTTTGTAAAATTTAAACATATATCCTCTGTCAGTTCTTTTATATGCAAGTCTGTATACATGTTTCATTTTTAATGTTATTGTAATACAAATCATGCATCGATTTTCGAATGCTAAATGTTCTAATAAAAAAATCTGTTTTGCTTCAAATTCTCTGTATTTAAAGTGCAGTAAGTTTTGCATCTATAAGATTAATCATGGAGAATTTTCAAATTATATTCTATTTTAATGACTTTTCCACAAATTTGATTGCGTTTCAATTGATGTGAACCTTCTAAATAATATTTGTCA
>JAPMOQ010040089.1:29432-43672 GCA_026543055.1 Argiope trifasciata
TATCTTTCTACATAGTGGATTTCGACAGATTTATCTTTCTACATAGTTGATTTTGACAGATTTTATTACTTTATTAGATTTTCTTATCTACAAATATAGTAGTTAAATGCGAAGTACTAAACTTACATCCATTTAGTCGACCGTAAGAGCGATGTAGCTTAAAGATTTAGATTAAATTAATTATAGCTACTTTTCCAGATACAGCAATAATTTACTTGATAGTGAAGATTGTTCCCTTGATTAAATAACTTGAAGACACAGGTTGTCTTTTTTGGGGTTTATTAGATAACGTAACAACAAAAAGCACATGGTTACTCCATAGTGTAGTGGGCCTAGAAAACTGTACTTTCGAAAGAGAGAGAGCCAAGATCGCACTCCCCACCGTTCGAAGGTCAAGTTCGCTTCTCTTGAAAAAAGTATATTTATAAGCAGCAACAGTGAGATCGTGTGTTTTTTACATGATTGGCGGTGAGTTCCGCCCAGGAAGATCACGTGGTTCACTGAAATCTAAACATAGCTATTTTTTATTTTTAAAAATACCAAGATCATGGCGAGCTTGTCCTTATCACTTATCTTCCCAACATTAACTCAAGATTTGAATTTGCCACCATTCGTCCAGTAAAGTGTTGGCAACTCTATAAAAAATTCTTTGACAGCAGATGTTTCGGTTTAGCGAAAATGAAATGTTGCACGATTGATTAACGTTTAATGCAGGATAAGAATGAAATGAAACACACGTTCTTAATAATTAAATTAATTAAAATATTTCTGTTAATCACATTTTTTTCTTGGTTTCCTTGGGATTATTCTGCAAAGGACACTAAACTTCTGGTGCAAAAATGAAGTTGAAAAATTGATGGTCATATAATTTGCCATTAAAGGGTTAATAGAGTTACCACCAACAATTTACTTCACGAATGATGGCAAATATCAAATCTTGCGTTGATTTAGGGACACCCTTTATATACCATTTAAATTACAAAAGTCCTTCAAATTTTTTAAAATCTATCTATTTATAAATAGCAGATAAGAATATCTTATGAAGCTTATATGAATAAAAGGTAAATGAACATCATCTGTTGTGGCCTGACAGCACAAACTTTTAAAATATATATATCCAATAACTTACTAGACTTTTTCTTCATAATAAACCTGATAAGAATGCTACATTGGAATTCTTGCTTGATATGCTAGACTGAGATGAAGATAAAAATTGTGGGATAGAAAACAAGTATAAAAATTCGAAACTTTTGTGACTTTGCATTAGGAAAGGTACTATCATAAACAAATAAAGTTGAAATTCTGAAGATAACTCTATATTTAGATCATATAACTACTGTCAGAAATCCGATATCATCATAGGATTAAAAATATTTCTTTTGCCTAACAAGCAATGTTTGGAATCAATACTTATATCTATCATATCCTGAATGTCACATCGTATATTTTATTTTAAAAATTATAAATGTCAATTAAACTTATTAATATTATTTCGTTAAAAGCTCTAAGTGAAATATTCCTTATCAAGCCTAACAAGTGAAAAATTGGATTCATTTGTGGTATATCCCTTATGATAGATCTTTTTATTATTAATTTTTTTACAAAACTATAGTGATAACTTAAGATTCCTTAGCTAATACTGCAAATTATTCAGATGGATAACAAGAAAAATTCCGATTCTTTAACTTTTATAACGTTATACAGCAAATTTTGTTCACTAATCTATATAAATAAAAATAAATGTTTGTCTGTATGTCTCATATGTCTTCTTAAACCGTTCATCCGATTGCAAAGAAATTTGGTTAGCTTATTGTTTACACCTATGGGATGGTTATAAGGACAGTACAATTATCTAAGATTAAAAAAATTGAATCACAACCTTATCTATTTACAAGGGTAAATCTCCAAATGACTCGCCGAGGAGACAAACAATTCTGTAGAAATGCTAAATTCAAGTTAAAGGTTCATATTTTGTAGCTATGGTACGCAAATGTCATGCAAGTCATTCTCAGAGGCAACAACTTTATTACAGATTATGCGAAAAAGTTTTAGGGAGACCAACCCTGGAGTTTTTATATTTTAATTAAATTTTAGCATCTTTCGCAGTAACCACCAAAAATATTGCAGTACAAATAATTTTGCATCAACTTAATTTTCAAAAATTATCATTTCAACTATATTAACGATTTTATGGAATAAATATGTTTTCTATGTTTGATCAGTTTCAAAAGAAAATATTTTAATCACCTTTTTTAACATTAAATTTGACAATTCTGAACGAAAATTAAACGAGTCACAAGATACCATAAATAGTTTCTTTCATTACCACTCTGAAAGAACACCAAACTTCACAATTCTAAGAGAATACACAAATCTAATACATAAAAATGAATATTTTATATACTGTCGTACCGTTTATCCTATTTCGATAAAAATTATTGATTGATTGCTCTTAATATTATTTTTTCCAACGGCACAACGTACCGGGTACCAGCTTGTTCTAAAATATAAGGACAGTTTTAAAACGATGCATTAAATAATCAATTTTTAGTTCTAAAAGTTCAAAATTATTTTCATTTCAAGCAATGCCGAGTGTAACAACTGGTTAGGATTGTTACAGAAAATCATCCTCCTCTACAAGCTGTCCTGTCATGGCAAGAGCATTATGGGAAGAGGGGGGGGGGCAGGAAGCACCCAACATCCCGTATGTATAGAAGAGAAAACATCAGTTAAATTCTTTCCACATAGTTAGGTCGGAATGGAAGCCGATGGGATGCAGCAGTTATTGGGGTTGGGGTGTTTTCCCTCCAGTCCTTTTGGGGAAGGGGGGGGGGTTGTCAACGATCAATTAGCAGCCAACAGGCCGTAATGTATTCATGAGCAGACGAACCCTTCTAAGGATGGATTTACGGTTTCGTGATCGTGCTTCCTTTTCGGATTAGGGATGCTCTCCGAACGGATTTTCGTTGTACTTGTCCCTCGCCAAATATATTGTTTCTTTGTTGAGACTTTCAAAGCATGAATGGATGCATTATCATAAATTTATTTCGCTACATGCGCCAAATTTGGCGATTTTTTTTTTTTTTTTTTTTTTTTTTTTTTTTTGCATGCACAGTGGAGGAAGATACATTTGAAATGGGAATAAAATGCTTCATTCCTCTCAATGATATTTATAAAAGAAATGTTATGAAGTGAGCAGAAAAAGTATCATCATCGTCAGAAAATTAAACTTTGATTTTGATGTGCTTAGCCCTTTTGGGACGAGTGGCTTCTATACTAGATGTACGCACGAAACGGAGCATACGAAAAAGATATTACCTCACAGAATGAGGCTTTTGCGTCTCTAAATCTAACGTTGAGAAGAAAAATCACACAAAAAAAGTTTACGTCTTAACGTCGTCATTTTTTTAAATTTTTCAGAGTAAATACCTTTTTAATATGAGCACATTCTTCTTCTGACAAATCACGGTTTTTTTGGTTTTTTTTGCCATAATAAAAGAAATTACTTTTTCAATAGTGTACAAGAAGTAGAAAAATGGATTTAAGGCCAAAATTATTCACTACCTTACCCTTTAAAAATTTTCTTTTTACACACACGCACACACACACAAAAAAAACATACACACTCAATTTTTTTTTACACAAAGTTATTTCTTTTTATTCTATAGAACATAATTGAAAATATGTTTTCATAATTACTTTATTTTTATTATTTTATTTATTCATTTATGATCTCTTCTTCGGTTACAAAATGCGATAAAAACAATATCATCACAAATAAATAACTTTTAATTTCAAATAGGTATTATTTTAATACATAGAGAATAACCAATTCTTGTTGGTTCAAAAAGTCTTATTAAAGAGCATAATAAATTTAGTAATGTTTTAGGAATAAATTTTCCATTTATATTGTACGAGGGGCGATCCAAAAAAAAGTTTTCAAGACAAAGGAAAAATCAACTATTTGAAAGTACTGCTGAATTATCAGTGTAGTAAAGCTCGCAAGGATTTAAAAGACAGGGAGAACGTGAACTTTCTGATGTAAAAACTAGTTGGGGATAATTTGGAATAAATTTTTCCAATAGTATGAGTGTCAGTTATTTAAAGGAATACATAGAAATCACATTATTAAGAAGGAATCTGAAAGTTAAAAAAAAAAAAAAAGATGACTTAAGTAGGTACTGATGACACCGGAGCTTAAAACTTTGAATGACCTTAAAACTTAAAACTTAAAACCACCTTAAAACTTTGAAGGACATGATGTTAAAAATTGTCAGCTTTTTACCAGCTATTTGAAAGTATTTGGATTTCTATTGGAAAGTATTTGTCACGGTACGATAATTTGAGGAATTCTTGAAAATTTCGAGGAGATTTTCTTTAAGTGATGGCCTGTTCCCTGTTTAATAAGAAGATGGTCAGTGATCGACCACTTTGTGGCGAGGCACCAATTGGATGCCAAGATAAGGTCAGTTTGGTGAATTGATCTGTGTAATGGACAGACTATGCTAAAGATAGCAGTTGGCCACCAGAGCCGGCCTTCTCTACAAAGGTGCAAGAAACCATTAGGAGACTTAATTTTTTAGCAAAGTAAAGAAAAAAAAACGAACATTTAATGAGGTGTAATTTTGTTTTTGCTAATTATTACTTCAGGAAAATGACAATTTTTCCAATTTCTTTTTCTATACTTCCTACAGCAAACGCGTTTAAGCATTATACCCATATGCTTGACCGACGACAATAATTTATTTAATTTTAATTTACTGAAAGAAGGTTCAGCATTTGTTATATTTAGTAACAGGCGATGTAAAGGATTGTAAAGAAATATTACTTTAGATATAGATAAAAGTAGATAGCTGATGATTTGCAAGTTCATTTGAACACAGATTCAGTCTTGACTTCTGGATGCCGGTCATGCCACCCTGTCTTAACATGCCTTATTCATAAATGAACATTTCCCGCCTTTTTATAGATATTAATGTGATCTTAACCTGATAATGGCCCAGTCAATGCTCAGCTACTCATATGGAAACAAGCTTGTAGACTTTTAATATAAGCAACATTATTATTGCTCAGAGCAGTTAATTCTTAAACATGGTGGGGCCCCCTGAGTGAGGTGCATAGCACTCGCCGCACCGCCCAGGTGACCGGCTCTATTGGCCACAAAAAATCCTGCCGATACTGCTACGCTCGTTGGCGGGATGGAAGGTTGTACACAAGAAGAATAAGTATAAGTGATATAGCAGGATAAGATTTTCCTTTATGGGTGCATAATTTATTCAGTAATAATTCACTAAACAATGGCTTTCTTTAAGATATTATATTAATTAACCAGCTACACTTGCAAGAGCATTCTCAATTATCCTAATTTGCTCTTAATTATCTTTTCGCATGACTCTTCAAAAAAAAATCTTTTTCTGGCAAGGGATGACACTCATACAAATACATAAATTTAATTTAATTAATCTATTAACGGATTATTAAGTCAACGAGAGTAAACAAGTCTACAGAATTTCAAAACTCTCACACAGTAGGAATGCTCATGAAGGAATGTCCCCCCCCCAAAACTTTTTAAAAAATTTTAAAGCGGTTTTTATAATTGATATTTCAATTTAGTGCCAATTTTTTACAATGTTAGGAGACGTAGCCTTGCAATTTTATTAATAAGTTTCTAATTCTACATAATCTTACATAAAAACCTTTGTTTATGTTTTAAAGATACGACTGGCGCAGTGTAGTCAAGTATGGCTCTAGCGCCACTAAATCCCACTATCCATTAATCCATTCTCACACATTAGGAAGTGAATTAATAAAACGATTATGAAATTGGTCCTTACCAGTACGAATAAGTGAACTTAAATGAAAGAGATGTGATAAATTATTCGATAAGATTGATATTAGAGAGAGAGAAAAAAAGATTACTGCAATAATCCAATTGAATGTAGTACGTAATTCCAAAAAATATATCAGAATTTAAAGACAAAGCTATCAACTAAAAAAATCAATTAAAAATTAATAGTGTGGGAGGGAAACCTATAATACTTAAACCCACAAAGATAATCTCTTAAGGAAATATCCATTCTACTTTTGCCATCCAATCTTTTCTCTCACAATGCTTCGTATCAAACACTACAGCATGGTCTATCACTCGAATAAAAACATAAAAACAGCAGTTAACTCAAACAAATCAAGAGTGAGAAAAAAAAATAGGCAGTCAGCTCGAGAGTTCTCACGTCAGAAGGCAATCAAAAGTCAAACCATTCAAAAGTTCACGACACCTTCTGTGCAAGCAGCCTCGGGCATTCCCGGCGCCGCTGTACCTGCAACCCCAATTATCTACCAAAGACCGGTAGCTGCCAATTCAGTTCCACACACACTTTGCCTTGTAATTTAGATTTTGATTCTATACCGTCCCATTCTGAGAAAGAGAAAAACCTTTTTCTGATGGCTTTTCATTGCCACCTTGCCAGAACTTCTGGCTGCAGGCTGTGTCCGAATAAGAAATGTGGATACATTTTCAGCGAGAATGCTTGTTTAATGTTTTATTTATTTTCAAAGTTCCCATTGGGAAAGGTTTATTGTGGTTGCCGTGTTGCAAAGTAGATGTTCTTTTCCACAATTTATTTGAAATAATATGTTACGGCTTTGTTAGGAATCGAAAGGATTAATTTTTGATGAATAAATTGAATAGTTTTCCTAAAAGATATTTATTATTATTATTTATTACAAATGCTCAGAAGATTGGATACGATGTTATTCGATCTCTGTTCTTCCAATATGGATTTGGAAGAACGCAGGAAAATAAATGCATTTGAGGAGAAATGGGTACGGTTTACCACTATTTAATGGAATGTATGAAGATCCCGGGTAAGGAAAAACCTGAAGATTGTAAACAATGATTTAAGTACAGTACTCATGATGCCAGGTCATCTCTTTAACATCATGAAAGACATGATGTTAAAGATTGATAGTTTCATTCCAAATGTTTGAGACTGTGCAGATGGGGAGAAAGACAACTATTTACTTTCCCGAAAGGGATGTTAATTTGACTGTTCGGTCAATGTAAGGTTGGACAATACTTATTCAGAAGTCGACCACAACCAATCCTGTCGATACTGTTACTTTCAGTGGTGGCGGGGTGGCCGGCTGTATACAAGAAGTCTTTCAATATATCAGAGACACAAGGAAAGAGGCAAAACCATAGCAGATTTAATGTTAATCACGCTACGGGACCTGCTAAGTTTCACATACATAAAAATATAAAAGTGGCAGTTATTGTCTTTGCCCTTTTTCTACTCATAATATATTGGAATTAGCAATTAACTCCAAATTTATAACATCCTATTAACCGTGGCGGTGGAAGGATGGGAATAGGTATAGATGTCACAGGTGAATTGAAATACTTTACGACCCTTGGCATTTCATATTATTAAATGGAAATATCTTACATCAATTATTCTTTATTAATAGACAGAAAGATTTAATTTTCTCTTTTCATATATTTTTAAACAAATCAACGTGTTAATTGTTCATTTTAGTTTAATTTCTCTAAAAATTATCAGTTGTATTAAAATGGGATTTGCTTTTTTTTTTTCAAACTCTAACTCTTGATTACTTGTCATCCGCTTTTGCATATTATTTAAGAGAGTTCGGTGTTTAATATTGTAATAACTGAATTGAAAAGAAATTGGGATCTAACCATTTTAATTTGTTCGAATATGAAATAATTTTTAATTTTGATTCCTATTTTTAGTTCCGTATCCGTAATTAGTTTCATTTCCTCTTATATTTCTGAATTTATGAGTATACATACATGCATACGATCAGAATATGTCTACAAATGAAATCATATAATAAATATTGTATAATTAAAATCATACATATTAAAAGAAAAAAAATACATAAAAGCTATATTAAAGTAATTTTCTAGATATAAATTTCACTTTATTTTAAGCTGGGAAATTTTCATGAACTTTTTTTAATACAGAATTTTCAACCTTTGGCGATGAGTTCGCTGAGAAATGTTTGTCATTCATTTGCAAAGAGTTCTGCAGGCGATCAGCTACTATCTAATAACATTTCGTAGCTTCATTACTTAGCCGAGCAAAGTGTTGAATTAAGAGCATCTATAAAAGCATTCAGTAAAGTAGATTGAAACATTCCTACAATGATTTACTTACATTTGCCTGTTTTCATTTGAAAATAAAAAATAAGAGCTATCACTCTGTCAAACACTTTAGCATTTTATAAATACAGATTTTAAAATTTATTGCTTTGTCGGAATTTCTATAAAGCTTATGATCATGTAATTAATTATTATTCATGAATTAAAAATTAACTAGCAAATCTTAAACTCCACATTTTATTCATATATTTTAATGGCAAATTGTGACAAAAGTCAATGAGCCGAGCTTTGCATTTTTTATTATTTTTAATTATACTATTCCTTATATTCTCACTTCTTGGATCAATTGATGGTTAGTGCTAATATTTTTTCAATTTTTTTAAAATTTGCATTTTGTATTCCATCTTTTCTTTTAGTAGACCATTATTAGTTTTAATTCATTTTTAGTGATCAGTTTTGTTCTGAATTTTCGTTAAAATTGTATATTTAGAAGACCCTTAGGACATAGAATTTAGTAAGAGATATAGTTATACGCTGGAGAGCAGAACAAATCCAAGATACATAAAACAGATTTTGGATTTGTTAGGACAGTCACAGCCCATCTGTACAAGTGCATTTTCCTTCAATAAAAAAGATAACAAAACAAGCATAATCACGAGAGAATAAGAGTTATGTTTTAATAGAAAGTATAATAATCTGTCTGATATGAATAGTAAGTCCTGGTTTAATTTAATTATATTCAGAGCCGGCCTTCTCTATGAAGGGGCCCGGGTGCAAAAAACCATTTGGAACCCTAAATGTTTTTAGCAAAGTCAAAAAAAAAAAACACCCACGAACATTTGCCTATTTATTTAATGATGCGTGATTTTGTTTTTACTATTAATTGTTTCAGGAAAATTATTTCTTTTTCGATACTTAGTAGAGCAAGAGCGTTTAAGTATTATACCCATATACTTGATCGAAGATAATCCTTTATTTGACTTTAATTCCTTCAGCACTAAAATTAAAAGGGGAAAGAAATAGGGTTCAGCATTTATTATATTTAGTAAATAGCAATGTAAAAGATTATAAAAAATATTACATTTGATATAGAAAAAAGAAGATAGCTAATGATTTCCAAGTCCATTTGAACCCAGCCTCAGTCACCACTTCTGGCACCGGGCACGCCACTCTGTCTTAACATGTTTGAAGGGGATTTCTTTATTCATAAACGAACGTTTCTCACCTTTTTATAGATATCACTGCGATCTTTGTCTAATAAAGGCGTCAGTCGATGTTCAGCCAGCCAGATGGAAACAGAGCTTCTAGACTTTTATTTTATGTAACATTATTGTCGTGTACTCGCCTATGGTACACATGTTTTCAAAAAAAAAAATCTACACTCCTTGAAAACAAACATAGCATTTATTTCTACGACAAGACAAGCTATTCTATTTGCAAATTAAATTTAAATGACTGCATTTACAATATGAGCTAGATCTGAATCATTCTTAGCTGTTGTTTTTTTTAACGCTTTTCACATTTCCAAAAGTTTTTAATTCCAAAGCCGAGTTGAGTTGTTACTGGCTTCTTCAAAGATCGCGGATTCACGTGACAATTATTATTGTTCAGAACACAGTTTTAATTATTAAGCACAGTGCCCCTCCCCCTCAGTCCCGGGGCTTGGGTGCATAGCACTTGCCGCACCCCCAAATAGCCGAACCTGATTATATGAATGTCTCATTTTAACCACTAGGGCTATTTTGGAAGTGACCTCGTAAATTCGTAAGATGACGGGGCATCCCTATGCTTCCTTTGCACTCCAGCAGAGGGCGTTTGGCCTCGTTGTATTTAACGTACATCAGGCCTCTTTGTATGATGGTTCTTCTGTCGAATCAGGTCTCGAACCTGAAGGTTTTCAGGTTCCATTTTGCTGCACTGAAATCAAGATCTTATCAACAGTTCACCGCGGGTCATTAGCGAGCCATAAAAAGAGTAGTACAGCTTTATGTCAATGAATTAAATAAAAGAAAATTACTTTTATTTATTATATTAAACAAACATTTTACTTTATGTAAATGAATTACATAAAATAAAGTGCGTAAAATAAGTTTCACGGAATATAAATTCACATCATGTTATTGCAACTGTGGTATGAATAATAATATCACAAATCTTACTTATTGGATTTTTTTAATCCACTGTTTGATACAGACATATGTCTTTGATTGCTAAATTATTTATTCCAACCTCGAATTTGTGTGCGTGTGTCTGTGTTTCGTTGGAATGTATTTACAAACAGAGGAAAGCAAACCAATTACAATAACTTATAACTAGAATTGATAGGATAATAAGGCAAAATGCCAAATCAAACAAGCAAGCTACTACTGACTGAAATGTCGGGAGGTTTTCAACAAAATTTTCCCACCTTTTCAATAGCTTTTCCACTACTTCCAAGAGAAAAAAATGATTTTAAAATCCAGATCACATCCCGCGTAATCGCCGGTGGAAAATTGTCGCCTAATTTCTGGCACTTAACACCTTCTCATTTAACCAGGCGAAATACCATAGCCCATCGAGCTGCTCGGACACGGACTCTGGCAATTATATTTCGTTTAGCCAAGTGTAAAATATCTGGGTGCGTGCGCGCGGGGGGTACAGAACGGCGGAGCAAATTACTTTCTGCCTGCAACCTGATCACGTCGCCAAAGACGAGCTTAAGCAGAAGAAGCGAATTTTCGCCACGAATTAGGCGTGTTAAGAGCGAGTAGCCTTATGAATAGCCAATGAGGACTGCTCGCAGCCCTTAGTTGCTCTCAAATATTGTACAATATTGTATGACATTGATCAATATTCGCAATATTGTACAATAATATTGTGGAATATTGCTTAACACCATATGATATCGTACAATATTTTACAGTATTCTATGAGATTGATCAAGATTCTCAATATTTCTTCATACTGACTATTGTTTAATATTATATAATAATGTTCGATCTTGTACAGAATTCTGTGACAATGATCAATATTCCCAATATTACTTGATTTTGTTGAATATTGTTTGATATCGTATAATACTGCACAATATGGTACAGATCTATGACATATATACACAATATCTATGACATTGATTAATATTCGCAATTTCGTTTAATATAGTAGAATATCATATAATATTGCACAATATTTTGTGACATTGATCAATATTCGCAATATTGTTTAATATCATATAATATTGTACAATATTGTACAGTATTTTATGACATTGATCAATATTCGCAATATTGTTCAATATCATATAATATTGCACAATATTGTACAGTATTTTATGACATTGATCAATATTCGCAATATTGTTTATATATTGTGGAATATTTTTAATATGATATAATATTGCATAGTATTCTATGACATTGATCAATATTGCTTAATATCATATAATATTGCACAATATTGTACAGTATTCTATGACATTGATCAATATTCGCAATATTGTTTAATACTGTGGAATATTGTTTAATATCATATAATAATGTACAATATAGTGCAACAGACTGTGCTACCTGGAACACTAGTGAGATCCTCACATGTGCACCTTATTTGAACAGTTATGGAATTCATTTTAGAGTTTAGTTTAGTTTAGTTTAGTTACCTTCTCGTTTTGAAGCAATACTAGGGCTATTCTGGGACGGACCTCGTTATTTTGAAGATGACGAAGGACGATACCTGAGCTGACCCCCCCCCCCCTCCTCACCACACCAGTGGGAGGATGTTTGGCCTGACAAATTTAACGTGCAAGAGACCCTCTCACACGAAAGTTTTTCGGTGGAATCGAGTCTCGAACCTGAAAGCCCCCGGTTCCGAAGCCGAGACCTTACCACCACGCCACCGTGGCTTCCCAAAGCTGTGGGATATCTCCATAAATGCCGATGTTGCCTATTTTATTTTGCTCGGTGCCCTTTTTGTTAAGATTGAAATTCATAATTCTACTTCAGTGTGAAAACTTCACCGTAATTTTTATCACAACAATTGGATACTTATGGGTTTGTCAGATGCAGTATTAGAGATCATGGCATCTAGCCAGGTTTATTTCCTGTATACCAAGCTCATTAAAAATGAGAGAATAATAATAATAAATTAAATTTGTTAGTTTTAGAAACAAAGGTGAGTTGTTCATTTTAAGGAGATTTTTTTACGAGAAGACTCCCCATTGTAATTTTCTAAAGACTGAAAAGTCTCTATATACTAGCCAGCTTTGGCTTCTAGCTTGCCTACCCCACTCATTGAGTTTTTTGGCAGTGAAACGCTTTACATGAAATAAATTTAATTTATTCAGTCTAATACACTTTGCCGCCGGGCTTCCAATTAAAAATAAATGTATTATATACTATGAAGTAAAAGAATGAGCGAATATTCTACTAAATCTCATATTAAACCATTGAAGAGAAAGATTTTGGTCACTTACAATATTTTGTGAATGTACCATTTTTTCAGATTCTACAATGTCGATCATTTTTAATTCAACTATTTCATCTCATAATGATTTATTAGGAGAAAACACTCACCCTAATATCTTCCTTTTTTTACAATCGATAGGCTTTTTCATCACATATGATTAGTTTTATAGTGTGCCACTTTACTTAAAACATTTAACCATTTCTTAAAACGAATAGGATGTATTTCAGAACTTTTTTAATTGTAATTTTTTATTACTATACGTTTATATATTCGCTCCAAAAAATAATAATAATAAAGTATGAACTTTACCTGTGGAATTTGTTGAACTTTTAGAATAAACATAAATTGTATTTAGAGAACGCTAATGCAACTACTACTAAAACACAAATGAACTGAACAACTTTAGAATAAACATTAATAAAATTGAAACATTTACAGCCAAGGAATGAGAATTAATAAAGAATCCAGTCTGAGGACTTTCTCATGGGTCATTCTCAGACAGGGATTCAAACTAGGAATTCTTTCTGTGAAGGGTCTGACTTGCGTCTAGAAATTGACCCCTCATGTTTCAATTTTACTGATATTTATTCTAAAGTTGTTTATATATTCACCATAAGCTTGGCGAAGCATAGCCATATCTTTTGTGCCATTAAAATCCAAACCCAAGCCCAATTATATTATAGATATTCCTGGAATTATGAAATAAATGCATTAATCACAACTTCGAAGTAAATCATAAATAATTTTCTGACTTTCGAATCAATCATTTTTTTTTTGGCATAATCTGAAGCACCTGCATTTACCAATATTATTGCCACGAAATGTAAAATCTCATGATTGCTTCTTTAAGCTTATCTATAATCTCAAAGTGAAATGGGTATTGATTTATTCATACATCTGCTCCTCTTTCCAAAAAACAAATTCCGCCGCCAATAAACAACAACAAAAAAAATAAGAGAAATAAAACATCGGGGAAGCGAACGAATCAAAAAGTCAACAGGCGAAACGTTTCAGACTCAATTCAACTTCTCGAATCAGTGAAATACATTTTGATCCAGAAACCCTCCATCTCTATGAAAACTTCAAATCCAAAGCACACACTTGACGACGCCGATGTAAAATAAGGTAATAAATCTCATCTCTCTCGGAGGTCTGCGTTGCACGTAAAAACCATGCCTTCCGTGAATAACAACGTGCATAAAAATCCAATTCACGAAAGTAAATATGCGGCCAGATACAACGAGAGGCAGTAAAAAGAGGCAGACATTCTCTATCTTCATTTGCGTACAGATGGGTTTACCGAAAATGGAACGGCATCTGCATATGCTGAGGGGCTTTTGATAGGTGGATCAGCACTTGTTGCTTCGATTGATTTGGAAGGGGGGGGGGGTTATTGGCAGAGGAGGTTCGCGTTTGCCGAAAGTGGAGCCAAGTACTTGCATGAGAGATATTTCCTTTACTCTAAAATCTCGACGCCATTATATTATTCATCGGAAAAAAATGTATGATCAGAGAATATTTCCTTTCTAAAAGACTTTTTCGTATTTTAAAAGTAGAGGTCCCATCCTTCAATGACTTTTCTATAACTTTCCACAACCTCCTCCTCTCTTCACTGTTTTCATTATCGTGATTTCTGAAGTTTTCGAGCGATATTGATTTCTTTATAGCTTTCAGTTTG
>JAPMOQ010040089.1:48672-69124 GCA_026543055.1 Argiope trifasciata
GTGAATAGGCAATTATAGCTTATTAAATATTATATATCTTTATATTATATAAATGTTTTATGAAAGTATTGCATTTTATTCATTTTGTGATTTGTACATAGCGAGTCACCTGTCCCATTATGTTTTATGTTTGTTTTGCTGTATTATTTGAAATATTTAATGAAAATTTTTATTACGTTTTAGTAACCATTTATATCGCATTTGCAGGTGAAAGGATGACAAAGAGAATGTATTTTAGTGGCAAAATTTATTTTTATTATTCAAAATTAACTAAAATGATTCTATTTTCTATTAATAAAGTAAATGACTGATAATGCAAGTAAAAAGTGTTGTGTGTGTGTTGGCGCTCTACAGTTAAGCCGTTTCATTTAGAGCTATGAAACATAGTGAATATAGATAGATATATACACCTAGGAGCGATAAAATGAAGTCATTTTTTGAGTGCCTTTTTGAGATTATTCCGAAAGTACAACTGCCTCCTTTTGTATTAAAATTAATGGTGTTGTAGCAGTTACATAATTCTTATCTTCTCTTTTGGATGCTAGATGGTGATGCCTCATAGGCTATTAAATATGCCATCCCATGATGCAATGCGCATTGCGAGTGTAATGAGAATGAGATGTGATACTGTACTGTTAAGCTGAGAGCGAGAATGTCTCGTCTTTGTTCGTGTGTGAATGTGGTTATTAAAGAAATGTTCCTGAAAACAAAAGTCCTGTTGCTTCCTGCACAGATCATAATAATCTACATTCCACTACAGTGTATAAAATTCGATTTAAATGCTGAAAACGCAGATAAATTACATAAAATGAATCGAAAAAATTATAAATTGCTTGAAATAAAGATTTTATGAGAATATAACGTCACCTATCGAAATGAACAATTTTTGCTGTAGTTATTGCTAACACACATTAAGTCAAAGTATTTCAATATTTATTATTGAAAAACAGAAAGGATAATTAACTTGGGTAACCAGTTCATACAATCAGACATGTAGCAATGTGGAAAAACGTTGAGGCTTTCTATGTCTTGGACAATTCCTCGGATTTTATTTTCTTGATTATACAATAATAAATAGTGCTTATGGAAAACGGATACTAGTGCAGAAAATTCCTTCGATTGAAGGAAAGTTGTAAAGTAAAGTAAACTCAATAATGGATAGCAAAACATTATTCAGCATGAAAACATGAAATATAGATAACAGAGACACAATGAAAGCGTACACATAGAAAACACTCACAATAACTCAAAATGGAAAAAGAAGAAAAAAACAATAATTCTAATAGAAAGAGTGCCAAAAAATTGCACCTCGATCAACGTTTCAGAGATAGAGTTCAAATGACTAGCAATCTTGCATAATCTCCCTTTTTTGTACTACCATGACAGAACATCGAAAGATCTGGAAGGATCCAGTATCTTGATTCTTAATAGTGATATCTTCAAAATTGCTGCATTTGCAAGAACTTTCATTTTAATTGCTGAAATTTTGAGTCATTGATCCGTTAGAGATTTCTGTAAAGCTCAATTCTTTACTACGATATTAAGTAGCAACGAAAACGATATGACCGATTCGTAGCAATATTTCAGCCATACAGTGTAAATGAAATATATACAGGGTAATTTAAATCAATTGGATTAACCATAAATGGCTCTAACTTCCTTGTCACCAATGTATAGAAGAAAAAATTTAATACAATTCACATGTTTTGAATCTGAATGTGCAAATCAAATGAGTATAAGATTTTATATGCATAGTATTGATAACGGAAATTCAAAATATTTTTAATATAATTTTGGAACGTTAGGCATTTTAAATCTTTGAATTCCAAAGTAAAAATCAGTTTTTAATAATTATTTCCCCCCAACATTTTTTATGTATCTGTATTTTTATTTAATAATTTAGAAAAGTTCCAATAAATTTTAATACAATTCTATTAAAAAACAATAATATCAGTTTCTGTTTATTTAAAAAAACCTTACTGCAGCCATTTTTCACTACTAAATCTTATAATTTCTAGAAATCCACCGTAGAGAAAAAAATGTTTTTGCAAGAATTAATAAATTAAATAATAATAAAAAATAGCCAAACGAGCTGATTCTTTTTTAAAATCTTTTGCATCTTCAAACTGAAAAAAATTATAACAAATCTTAATGCAATTCTATAAAAACTTCTATTTATGTTTATTTTCGAAAAAAGAAAATCGTCTGCAGAACTGCAACCGTCTATATTTAAATGCTATGCTTATAAGAAATAAACTATATCGACTTTTTTTTCCCTTTGTGGAACATAAGTGATTGTCAAACGGGAAGAAGAATGATTCCAAGGAAATTTCAAACATGAATCCTGCTGCTGAGCAGGAAAAAACAGAAAAATCGAATAAAAGAGCAACAATCTTTATGCAAATATGGCCTTCCGATTCTACAAATCTTTCTCCTAAAAATGAGACCTCTTTAGGTATAATGCATCCATTCAAGCTACATTACCCGGAACTGGTTGACCAGTGCCTGGCAAAGCGTGGAATTCCGGACCGGTCATTTGTGTGGTCAGTTTGGATTGCGCTTCAAGATATGGATTTGGCTTCAAACCAATGGTAATGATGCGATCACCATGATTGTTGTGCATAAAACGGAAATTCAAAAGGAAGAAACTGATCATTTTTTTTTCTAAGAAAAAAAAATGAATGAAGTTATTTGTATAAAATGTGCTTCTGTATTCAATCAACGTTATTCTTTATTCATCGATTTTTCAATTATTTGATTGATTATTCCTTTAGCATATCATCTAGAAAATATTTAAAAATAAATAAATTTCAGGTTATTTTCAAATACATTTTTAAAAATTCTTATAGACTCTTACTATTTGTAAACTTATCTTAGCTTTTATAAAAAGAATGAATATTGTTTTTAATTATTACGAGGGGTGATTCAAAAATAAGTTAATAAGACAAAGAAAAAATGCTTTATTAACAATAGACTCATGATACGAATGGTAATTAAGAAACATGTCTGGCGGTCACTTCTTTACATAATCACGTAACCTATTGAAACATTTATCAAACCGCTGAACCAATTTGTTTAACCCGACTTGGTAATAATCAGGTCCTCGGGTTCTGAGTCAATATTGGCACCTTTTTGAACATCACCGTTTGATATGAATCTTGTTTCGGATAAGTGTTCCTTCAATGTCGGAAAAAGGAAATAGTCATTGGGAGCTAAATCGGGGCTGTATGAGAGCGAGGTTACTCCAGATCTTCCTCTAATACGTTTCCAACAATCTCTCTGTCCGCTTTAAAAGAAGACACCATTTTGCCATGTTTTGTCTACTCATTGTTTCTCCCCCTTACATCAACGATTTGTCAGTGAATGTCCGATGGGGACACATTTTTGCGCCATAAAAATTGTATCACGGCTCGCACCTTTGTACGAGACCACTTCTCTAGACGTCTTGCCATTACTGTCGCCATTTCAGATCTCAGTACTAACACTATCTGCTCCAATGACTGGTCTAAGGCAACTAGCGATATCTGTATCTATTCTGGGTAACAAAAGTCCTATCCACAATATCTACTTTCCAAATACAGCTGCTTGTAAAGATTTTTTTTTGAATCACTCCACGTACATTTGCTTTATTTATTAGATAAAGTTTCAAAGTCCTTCAAAATATGATTCGTTTAAAAGCAGCATATCATGCCGCTTTTAAATGAAATCTAGCTTTATCTAAACTTTTTTTGAAACTTTATCTAAACACAATTTAGATTTTCGTATTAATATTTGTTGTTTGTCTATGAATTTATGACGAATTATATAAAAAAATATCAACAGAATATACTGCTATTCATTTTTAAAAATAAATCTACCAAAAACAATTTTTGAAAACACAATTTTACTAGTTTATTAACAGTAGAATTTTTATTTAAATTATTTTTACAGTTTAATTTTTAATTTCCAATTCTTTATTTGAAATGTTAAAGAATTTCGAACTAATTTTTCAGCCTTCAAAATAATAAAGTCTAATAATGTTATCGAAAATACGATTGCTACTAATAATAAAAAATGAAAGTGTGTATTTGCACGCTATAGGCCAGTCTGTTAATTCTAGAGCTACAAACTTGACACCTATATATCTGAATAAATAAAATATAAAATTCATAACGATTTTTTTTTTGTTTTGAAATTCTAATTTATTGAGCGAATTTTGGTGCCGTTTCGTGAAAACTTCCCAACATATTAAAGCAAAAAAATTTCTTTTACATCATCTTAAATGCTCAAAAGATTATATTTTCTATGTAGCCAAATTTTATGTCATATAATTTTTCTTTCTATTTTTAAATTAATTTTTTAATTAATTAATTGAAAGTTTATTTTCCAATAGTATTTTTCATACTTTCAGTGAAACATTCCTTTCGAATTATTTTTATTAATATTTCATTCTGACATTTTATTCATTGTTGTGATCAAGATATGAAAATTTTGCTTATTTTTCCATGTCGACTTGATCTTAATATAAGGCATGTTTCCAATCTAATACTATAATACGAGGAATGGTTGTCAAGTCGAAAATCGCCGCAGAATTAATAAACTCCGGTAAACTTGGGGGTCTGAGGTTTTTGGCCCCGAGGAATCGTTTGGCGCCGGTTTTGAAGCGCTACGGTCGAGCAGTTCGGAGTTACAGATAGGATATTTTCAAACTTTATTAGTTCGCCATAATGGCTACTTAAATTTTCAAGCGGTAACGTGCTGCCATCTATAGCCAATATGGCGAACTAATAAAGTTTTATGTTTATGCTGTTATAGGTTTATAATATGTTTCTTATGTATGTATATATGTTTGGTTTTTCTAAATAAATTTGTCAAAAATATTGAACTTCAACACACTTCAATCTTTACCTTTACTTTACCTTTGTATATTAGGTTGGTGCGTATGAAATGTCGGATTCTTAAGTGATTATATAAAACTGCATATCTTTCTTCAAAAGCTGTTTATTCAATCAAAGTATGCTCCATTCGCTTCAATACACTTCTCCCAACGAGATTTTAAAGCGTAGATGCCTGTCTTAAAAAAATTTTGGTCTTTAGAATTAATAAACTCTGATATCGAGTTTTTTAGACTGTCTTCATTTTCATAGTGTTTGCCCCTTAAAAACAGCTCTAAATGCTTGAAAAAATGAAAATCGGTCGGCGAGAGATCCGGTGAATAGGGTGGATGCTGCAAAACTTCATATTCCAGTTCGTTCCAGCTTATTTCGCTCTGTCAGTGCGTGCGGTACCCACTTGTCCATCTTCTTAACCTTGCCAATCTCAGAAAGGTGTCTCAATATCGTTGTATGGTCAACTTTCATCCTGATAGCAAGTTCCCTCGTGGATACGGCTGGATCCGCTTCCACTAGAGCCTTCAGGTCATCATTCTTCACAGACGTTTTGGGTCTTCCGCGCGGCTCATTTTGCAGTGAAAAATCGCCAGTCCGAAATTTTTCGAACCAACGCTGCACTTTCCGTTCGTTAACCGTATTCTCCCCAAACGCTTGGTTTATGTTGCGTGCAGCTTTTGCAGCACTATTACCAAGTTTGTACTCATATAAGAAAATGACGCGAATGTCGGCAGAATTCATATCGGCAATAAACTCAAAAGAAATAACAAAAGGGAAGACCTTCGAGAAAACCTATTTTGCTGAAATGAGTCTCTGGCAATGGACAATACGACTATGAATGAGGTTATGCCAAAGACAAAAGTATAACGAAAACAGGGAGACAAACGTCCGCATGTAAAGAGAATCCGACATTTCATACGCACCAACCTAATAGAATAGTTCCCTTTCCAAACTCTAACTTTGTTTAGAATAGTTTACAATGGTGCACTTTAACCGGTTATCTTTTTACCAATGGTTTCACAAATTTTCTTATGGCATGTATTGTTTTGATATATTACAATTGAAAATTTAAATCTCCGAGTTAGCTTCGATACCTGTTTTCTCCGAGCGGTGCTCGGTCACCCGCTGGTAGATTTAAAAATATTTTGTGCACTTAAAACTGTTTAGGTCTAGAATCGAGCAACAAAGATTTTTTTTTTTAAATACGTTCACATTTTAAAATTTTGTTGCTTTTTCCTGTGAGATAATTGGAGGTACAAAGATGTAGATAGAAAATCAAACATATGCAAAGCATAATGAACCGAAATACCTAAGGCTTTTAAAATAATGTATGTTATACATATATCTCAAATTTGAAGCTAAAAAAAGTTTTATTGCTGAAATAATTAAAATTTTTAGAAACCGTTTATCCCGTCGGACCAACTAGTCGCCAAAGCCGGCTTGTATATAAACTTTAACAACTCTGGTGATTAAAAAACAATACATATTGAAACTTTGAATGTGTTTATATATGAAATTTTTTAAAATTAATTAATGCCAATTTTAATTGTTATTAATTGCTTATTTTTATACATTTATTCTTATTCCTGATACTAATTCTTTAAGTTATTTTAATTTTATTCCTATTTTAATTTTATTAATTTGCCACTCTTAATCTGGCAACATCATGTTCGTGTTTTTTTTACTACATGAATGTTTAAGGCAAAAGTTAGTTAGTTAGAAAGAGGATTCTTTTGCCGGAAAAAGATGCAGGCTTCTATTAATTTCTAAAATTTTTGTGTTCTTAAAATTTTTTCTTCGAAAAGGAAATTAAATTATATATTTATACGAAAGCACAGTTTTTTAGTTCAAGTCGACTACTTAATTTCCCAGAACATGTATGTTAAATTCTTCATAGCTTTAATTCGAAATTTATTGCTTATTTGTTTTATAACTGAGCATTGCTAGAATGTCGTTTGAAATGGAGAACATTGTTTTCTATTCCTGATTAACTTTATTAGTGCCATGTAAGAACATGATATTTTTGGATTATAGATGTTTGAAGCCTCAAAATTCGTAGGCAACAAATTGATGATTTATCGCTTTTGAGGTACCCATTTTTTGCTTGTAGGGTTATTAGAAAATAATGCAGAAGTCACATTTGAAGAGTTATTGCCAACTAAAGTTACAACTTGATTCTCAAATTATTTATTCTCTGAACTCTTACGAATTATATTTATTAATTTCAGTCATTGACCAAGTTAAACCGATTTGGAAAAATCACGAGACTATCAGATTACACATGCGCCAATATTTAGAAGAACAACTTTTTTTTTTTAAATAATTTATATTGACTTTTTAAAATCTTAATCATTGATATTGTTTTCACTTGAGATTTTTGGAGCTTCAAAATGCGTAGGTAATAAATTGCCGATTTATTCCTTTTTTATTTTAGAGTTGGCTTTCACCGTATAGATTTTGAAATTTCTATCGTCTGCTAATATAGTTTTATTTTAGAGTCGGCTTTCACTGTATAGTTTTCCCATTATCTATCGTCTGTTAATATAATTTTATTTTGGTGTCAGCTTTCACAGAATAGCATTTGAATTATCTATTGTCTGCTGTTGTAGTATTTCCCTTGGAAATCACAGTATTATTGCCTAACTTGCGCAACGTTTTTTTCTAAAAAAAAAATAATAATAAATAATCCAAACAAGTAAAATATTGTTTGCTTAATCGATAAAGATTGTTATTTCAGGGATAATTTCAGTTAATTAAAATAGGTTTATTAGAAAATAATGCAGAAGATTAACACATTTGACGATTTATCGTCAACTAAAGCTACAACTTGATTTCTAAATTATGCATTCTTTGAATTTTTACGAATTGTTATATTTAATTTAAGCCTTTAATTAGTTTAAACCGGTTTTAAACAGTTGCATGACTATCAGATTGCGCACGCTTCGATATTTAGAAAAACGATGGGTGTTTTTTTTTTCATCTGCAAATCGGTCGAGTTCCAAAACTTTGTTTGCCAGCTAGAAATATTGAAAATGAAAGCTTAAAAATTATATAGAGAGAGGAATAGATGCCCATAGAAATGTCTCTTGATTATTTCAAACTAGTCTAAATTGGTTAATGAATTAATGACTTAAATTAATTAAGATAAATAATGACTTAAAAATAATAAGGATCTCACATGATGACTTGAAATTTGAGATCGTAGATTTCCTTTTTTGAAATTATTTTCTTCTTTTTATTATTATTATACATAATAATGCATAAGAAATTTTATCGTCCATGTTAAAAGGACAAACAATATCAACACTAAATTAACTTTATAACGAATTTAGTGATCAATTAAACCGAAATGAGCTAAAAGATCGGTTGAGAAAAATCGATAAAATGTTTAAAGAATTTGATCAATATGATGAGACTGTGCTCTATGATGCCTCTGGATTGTGGAATTTGAAATTAGATATTTTTAAAACGCTTAAAGGAACCCAATATATCAATTTATTGTTAAAAGCGACCCAGTTTCAAATCTATCAGCCACTGACGATCGCTTTCCTTTTAACCATTCTTCAATTTAATGGTAAATACACCGATTGATTAAATTTTAAAGATAATTGGGGATAGTAAATGACAATCAATCATTGACGGAATTCAGAAATTTCAATATTTAAAACGATTTTTTAGGAGTCAGCAGTTATTATTAAGCTCATTCTTATATCAGAAGCTACATATGTAACCGTAACTGATTTCCTCGGCCCTCTATCGGTCGCTGCCATGAACAATCAGTCCATGTCTTGGAAGCGAGCGTAAAGCATGATGTAGCCCCCGAGTATTATTTTAATGCGCATAAGTTAAATGTGATTGTCCTAAATAGTTTTGTCCTCGTGAAAATCCTGTCCTTTAATGTCATTAAATGTATTTTAACAAAATTGGTATGATTTATTGATTTTAATAGTCTACCCTGACAGAATTAAAATTTTGCATCCATTTTTGTTACACTTATGTTTAAGTATAGGGTGAATTTCTGGAACACATCGATAGAAACGAGACGATAAACAATGATAAAAAAAACTGATCTAAAACACGATAGAAAATAATCACGCCACTCGCGAAAATAATCTGAGATCAACCTTATTTTATCACTAGCCGCCTTTGGCGACCAGCTGGTTCGCCATGAGTAATGGGTTCTAACATTTTCAATTAAATATATATTCATTAGCCTTGAAGTAACTCCGGGCATTGATTGGCCTGAAATTAATATTTTCTTTGAGATGATGGATGGAAAGTTCTAAAAGAAAGCGTTTTCCTAATAATATTCTTTAATTTTATAAATCAGTCAGTTTTAATGATTGATTTAGTAGACTGATTGATGTAGCAACTTTTATTTAAAATATCAATAAAAATATTTTGTAAAATATGGGTGACAGAGCAAAGTATAAAGAAATCTAAAAATCATTATTCATAAATGCATTGTTTAACTCAAACTTCATAAAATGTAATTATTTAGTTCATTTAGATCAAATTAATAGTATTAAACAATATGTATGCCTATTAATAATATTTTACAAATTGGCCATTGGAAAGGAATTTGAATGCATATCCTGTATAAATTCAA
The DNA here is from genome assembly GCA_026543055.1 of Argiope trifasciata. Classification (NCBI taxonomy): domain Eukaryota; kingdom Metazoa; phylum Arthropoda; class Arachnida; order Araneae; family Araneidae; genus Argiope; species Argiope trifasciata. Next base: position 58,150 of record JAPMOQ010040089.1, read on the forward strand.
TCCTGTATAAATAAAGATAATTTATTGAATTAATGATTTAAATATTGCAGACGATCATAGAATCCTTTGCCTTGCATTTTTTAAAGAAGATATCACATTTTATATTTATTTTATTTTATCCAGTCACGTGCTAAAAGTTGCATTTCTTCCGATTTAATTTGCGATGATAGTTTTTTTATTTTTTTAATTTGAACTTCCGTCAAAATGATGGCAACACGGTGAAAAAAACTAATTTTTTCAATTTGACGTGCTCTTGCAGATTTTATAGCAACCTTAGCTTTGCATTTATTGTTTTAGAAACTATCACATTTCATAATGAAAAAAAATATTGAATTAATGATACAGATATTGCAAACGATAATAGAAATATGGCATTAAGTCGGGATTCCAATGCATATCCTGTCTAAATACGATCAGATTTACCGTGAAGAAGATTTATTGAATTAATTATTTAGATATTGCAAACGATCATAGAATCTTTTGCTTTGCATTTATTTTTTTAGAAAATATCACATTTTATATTTCTTTTATTTTATCCAGTCACGTGTTAAAAGTTGCATTTCTTTAGATTTGATTTGCGATGATAGTTTTTTTTTTTTCGAACTTCCGGCATTCTTTTGTTTTATCCTGTCATTGACAAGCCCGCTGATCGCTGTCAGCGATTTTAAGCCTAAATGAGCGTCCCTTGTTTTAAAGTAGCGCCAGCTAGGATCAAGAGTACGACTTAGCTACCTTATGCTTCAAATTCGCTTGCACAACCCCTTTTTACAAGAGGGGAGGCACATTCACACTACTCACAGAATAACAACTATGCCTGAACCGGGACTGGAACCCGAGTCTCAAAGAACACTAGGAAGACACGCTACCCCTAAACCGGCTAAATACAAAATTTCACATCATAATGTAACTAAAATAGTAAAATTTAAAGCTTCTTCAATTTTATAGAAGCCTTTGACTAACGCCTAATAAGTACATAAAATAAGACGTCTTAATAAAACCATATAACAAATTTCGATAAAATCGTTTGTAAACTTTAAAGTAAATGTTTCTAAAAGAATTATGAAATTAGTGAAAAATATTATAATAAATTATTTTTTATGATTTTAAGATATCCGACTACGTTCGAAGGAAAAATTTTGAGAAATTGGATTTTTCAAAAACTGTTTAAAACTACGGCTTTTAGATGTATTGTCAATTATGATACCAAATGCTATACAACAAATTATTTTAAAATATAATATATTTTGTGAAATAGGAAAATTTGTAATAAATTTTAATGAAATTTAACCGAAGCGGCTTACATTCTGCATAGAATTGTAATGCAGCAATCCTATCTTTCTTTGTACTCAAGTTATGGAATACAATAATGAATGAAATGAACCAAAATCTGAGAAAAATCTTGAGGTGTAAAGAAGTTATGGGTATATATATATATGTGTGTGTGTGTGTGTGCTTAACAGCTTAATATTTTTAAAAACACTTATAAATGAAAAAATTTCATCTATACTTATAATAAAGCTCAATGTGTGTGTGTGTGCGTGTTGGCGCTCTACAGACCAGACCGTTGGACCTACAGCTACCAAATTTGGTACATGTATACCTTGGAGGTTGGGAATGTGCACCTCGGAGCCCTTTTTTCGAATTTTTAATTAGAATTTGAATTAATTAAAATTTAAGCGAAATTTCGACGATTTTCAGCTATAACTTCCGAAAATATTATCGCACAAACATGATTTTTACATCAATTTAAAGATTAAAAAATTAGCTTTCTAATGGTATCTTTGTTTTAATGTATAACTTAAGCTTCTATTTTTAACGAATTTTTAAAGAAATATTTTAACCATGTTTTACAACAATATATTTCGGACAAAACAATAAAATTTAATCTGCACGAGCACGTCAAGGGGGAAAAATTAGGTTTTATCAGCATGTTGCCATCCTATTGACGGAAGTTCAAACTAAAAAAAAACAACTATCATTACAAATTAAATCTAAAGAAATGCAACTTTTAGCACGTGACTGGATAAAATAAGAGAAATATAATATGTGACATTTTCTAAAATAAATAATGAACGAGCAAAGGGAAAAAAATAGCTTTTATTAAACTGTTGAAATCATACTGACAGAAGTTCAAATTAAAAATAAAATAACTATGACTGCAAATTAAATAAAAAAAAAATGTAACATTCACCACGTGATTGGATGAAATTAAATAAATATAAAATGCTACGTTTTCTAAAAAAGAAATACAAGACAAAGGTTTCTCTGATCGTTTGCAACATCTATATCATTAATTTAGTAAACCAGTGTTACGTGACTTTCGAAGTTTAAGTATATCTGGCAGAGAAATTATAAAGAGAGCAAGGCACATAAGTATTTAATTGAAAATCTTAGACCCCATTACTCTTGGCGAACCAGCTGGTCGCCAAAGGCGTCTAGTAAACAATAAACCTTTTGGTTCATTTCATTGCCCATATTATTTAAAACACACGCTGAAATTTTTAAGTAAATACCTCTATTAGTTTTGTTAACGGCGGAGAATTTTTATGAACATTAACGTTTTGAGAAAATTGAAGTTAAAGACGAATTTTAGCTGAAAAAATATGTGACCCTGGATGATAGGTCAGGCCTTCCTTTTCCTAGAAAAGATAAACTGTTTTGGACAGAAGAAAGACTGAATTACAAGAAATAACAATGAAAAAAAAATTCTTCAATGTGGGCGATAAGCTGTGTTTTTAACGTAGCCGGATACCTTAAATAGGTTTAAGTTACTCCAATTGTAAGCTACTTGGTGTTTTAAGGAACGGTTTAAGTAATCAAACTTTAAACAAAGCTATGGAGTTTTTGATCTAAACAGTTAAACTATGCAACTATAAAATTCAATAATTTTTTTGTGTCATATTTCCATTTTTGTATCATTCATGTTGCTATTATGATCTCCGTTCATCATATAAAAGCCACGGCTGGCACCAGGGCGAATTGGTTATGCTGTCCGTGCCGTGTTTCGAATTTGAATCTCTTAACGACAAGCGGTAGAAGCTTATAAATCATACATTCACAACCGCTTTTCACCGCGGGACGACCCTCGCCTTTTCTTTTTTTAGAATGGGGGGGGGGAATTCACATTGAGGCATATTCAATTCATGGACTCACAGTGTGGTTGTTACGGGGACACGTTTGGGGGAGGGAAGCTCTGACTTCCGTCTTTTGTTGGAAACCACAGAGTTTATCGTTTGATTTTTCACGTTAGTATGAAGTCTCGCTGTTTTCTAAATTGTTCAATGTTTGAAAAAAGCTGGTGTAAGTCAGTCTTCTTGTTTTTGCTCAAAAATACCGTTTCTGGAGCTTGATTTAATTATGGAGTTTTTGCTTTTTTATATAAACTATGATATCAGATGACTAAAGTTTTAATTTCATAACATTCGAATGTGTTGCTAATTGCAACTCCGTAAGTAGTAAGTACTTCGAAAATCTTCGTACTACTTCGCACTCCATTGAAAGTACTGCGAAAATCTTGGACATTTATGACATCTGTGATAAATGCAAAATTTAAACACAGATTTCCCAATTTTTGTATCTTTTTCAGTCTTCTTAACTTTGTCTGTAAAGTTATTATAAGAGCTTATAGACTTTTTGCTGTTTGATTCGATATTAGACCTATGGAATTTAAAATCTGGCTGACCAAAACTCAGAACTTGTTTTCCATACAATATCTGACTTCTGATATTTTAAATTTAGCTGACCAAAATTCAGAACTTTTTTACCATTGATACTCAAAATCTGACTAACAAAAATTCAAAACTTGTTTTCAGTACAGAATAAGATCACTAATATTTAAAATTTGACTCATTAACATTCGAAACCTGTTTTCTATATATATTAGACTACTGGTAATTAAATTATTTCTAACCAAAACCTGGTTCAGTATAATATTAGATCAATGATATTTAAAACCTCACTGTCAAAAATTCGAAACTTGTTTTCAATACAATATTAGACCACTGATATTTAAGATTTGGGTGACCGAAATTCAAAACTTGTTTTCAATGCAATATTAAACCACTGATATTTAAGATTTGGGTAATGAAAATTCGAAACTTTTTTCCGTATAATATAAGACTGCTGGCACTTAAAATCTAACTAACCAAAATTCGGAGCTTGTTTTCATTGCAGTAATAATTTGTGTTGAAACAACGTAGAAAGCTACAAATGTTCATACCGTTGGTAGAGCGTCAGTCTCGCACCCAAAAGGTAACGAGTTCTGTCCTCGTCTCTGCCTAAGACCGCCGTGCTGGCTCACGGCAGTTGGGGCACGTTCAATAGGTCTTGACTGCAAAGTCCTCCAAGTTTCCATAACAAATGATACCTCAGGGGGTACTGAATCAGGGACGAGTCGGTCTATGATTGGGATCTCAATTCTGACTTGCGGATGGATGAATGAGTTTGATCGCTCCCCAAAAAAGGGCTGTGTCGTGTATGCTCGGGCAAAAGTCGTCCTTTCACCTGAACGGTGCTCGTTAACAACAAAAGGCGCACACCTCTGCCTTCATTCGAAAGAGCTACTCTCATTCGGCGTGACATTGCCAAGTGGCATCAGATCGACCGATCCCTGGTGCCAGTTGCAAAATTTAAGTGATCAAAGGTCTTAATTTTGTCCCTTTCTCTCTACGAATCCCTTCAGAGATCTTCTTACTTTTGTTTAAAATATGACAGCTAGAGCTTGATTATATTTTTTTATTCTTTGACACGATCGGATATATTAAAATTCATTTCTTCCCATTTATACACAAAATCCTCCATATAAAACTTAATTGTTGATATGGAAAGCATCAGCAAAAGAAATGTGTGTGTGTTTTTAACTTATCAGTTCTTACAACTTGCCTAGTATAAAAAAAGAAGTTGCAACAAATGTGGGGCAAGTTTTAACATAAGAAACAGCATTTAAAATGATTTTCTTTTAATCATTATTTGCATTCTGTTAGCAATATAATGATGGGCAAAAGAATTATACATGTTTCCTCAATTTTTTTAAGAAAGACACTTCGCCTTTGAAGTCATCAAGAGAGTTAGAGTTACTAAACCGAGCAATGAAATACATATGCTCTACTAAAATAAATAATTTCATTTACGTTTGAAATTAAAATAACGATATTTTTATAGAAACAACAAATCTCTGACACTTCTTGTAACATTAGAAAAAACATCATATTTTTTGTAAAAGATACTTTTGACAGATACTTTTGAAAATAAGTGCGTCAAAAGATTGCGAATGTTATTCCTTTATATGTGGCTTATGATAAAATGATGGTGATTAGATATGATTATAGTGATTAGAATATGATAATAATCACTTCCGAAACAAAAGATTTAAAAAATATCAAAGGGATTGGCTTTTCTAGTTCAAAACATCAAGGCATGAGAAAATTTTGGCTTTGATTTGCTTTCTGTATTTTAGTCTTAAAATATACTCGCAATTATATAGCAGCGCCAAAGTGCAGATAAATGCATTTATATAATGACAGCAACACATGTATAAACATGAGTTAATTGTTAAAGCAATAAAAATAATGTAAAATGTATTTTAAATAATTTTTATAAAATTATTTAGATTAGAAAAAAAAAATATGTAAAGGAAATACAAAAAAAAAGTTTTTTTTTTTCTTGAATTTTTATTTTAAAATGGTGTAAAAATAGTTATTTTGTGATATTATTCTCTAAAGTTATTAAAGTAAACAAAAGATTGATTTTTAATTACATATTGAATTTAAAGAATTTTATTTATTCGTTTATAACGACTTCAAGGAGTAATGTAACTATGTGTCAAATTTGGTTGCAATGGATCCAAAAATTTGACCAGACAACTGTTTTGTATGATTTTTCTATCCCATTTGTTGCATGATGCAATTTCGAGATAGTATGTCATTCTAAAAACACAGTCATGCTAACCTTTTTCATGACTGATCTTTTTGTTGCCATTGTGCAGAAGGCTTTGTTTTCTTCTAATTTTTGTTGGATAATGAGTATTATAAAAGTTGAAAAAAAAACATAATAAATAAAAAAACACTTTCACTTTAATTTTTAGTAATTAAAAAAAACCTACAAATATTTTTGATTTTTCTAAGCTCTATAAGGAATTGATGTTCTCACATATGCAATATAAAATATATTTGAAATGCAAAAAGGTTATAAATCTATAGAAAAGAACGAAATTGGGTATAAGAGATCACAAAACAAGATAAAAAGATGCGCGGAACAGAATTCCATCATAGTTTTATGATAATTAATGATAAGTGTTAATATCTAATATAATTATGGAAGCGAACTGTTTTGATATCTAATTAATATTAAAACTGCCTTAATACCAGATGTATGCCTTTTTTTTGTGCTTTGACTTACCTCACTTTCATTCCAAATAACGGAGGGTGTATAATTTTTATTCAACCATCCCTCCTCCACCATTATTCAACACATTTTGAAGGATGAAATAAAACTGAAATAAATGCAGTGGGACTTTTTCTGGGGGGGGGGGGAGGAAAAAGCAGGGCGAGCGATTATTGCTGCTGCATGCCAGAACAATGGAGTTGGAGTCGGAAAAGGGAGGTCTTAGGGGGTTGGGAATAACCTCAACTTCCGTAGAATTACGTAGATCGTTTGCCGAAATAACGAGCGATGATTTTTCCGCGGCGGCAGAGGCTTGTGTAAACAGCGCTTTCAGTGTTAGGGGTGATAATGATCCTGTGGAAAACGCTTAATCTTCTTTTGGATTCCATTCCACCCCCACGTCAACCCCCTATTCCAGAGTGGATGAAGGAGAACACACATAAAATTATGCGTCTGCCGTCTCACGCTTTAATGGTCGATGCCCATTGCTTTTTATTTGAACTTTTTTATCAACTCTAAAGTAGGCTTTTTTGGGGGAGATGGAGAACTGTTTTATTTTATTATAGTGACCTGAGTAATATGCTTTGTTATCATAGCAGATGGCCATCACATTAAGTTACTCAGTTAGTGACTTCCTTAATATTTCAGCGAAATTTGGGAAATTTATGACTATTTTATCAATAGAAAACACAATTTTATCATCAGTAAAGATGCAATGGGGAAGGTTGCTATTTAGAGATAGGTAGGATCGAATTCGCGATCTTATGGTTCGTAGCCAGATAACATGACCACAAGACTAAAAGTGATCACTCAATCTTGATTGTGTTATCCGGCTTATAAAGCTTCCACTATGATATCCAGGTTAATTGAGTGTTGATTGTTTATTAATTAAAAACTAACTTTCGTGCCAAACGGCTGAGACCAAATCCTGCCAAAGACGAGTAAGGCTCCAGTTTTTTCCCCCCAACAGAATTGAGGTTAGACTTAGGAGAATTTTGGCCAATTATTTCAAACGATTCTATTTATTTTCTTTGTGTTTGATGCATTTAAAATTAAACTTTGTTAATGAATCGATCTTTCGGGTTCATTCTGAAGTACTTTTAAATTAAAAGAGAACAGAATAAAGGAAATAAAAAATTTCTAATCTGCATTGCGTTACCCCAACTGGCATAAGAATGTCAGACATGGGCGCTACGCCAACTGGCATTGATAGTTTGCACGTGATTGTAGACAAATGTGTTTTCATTTAAATTAAAAGTTTAAAAATTATGTGTATAATGTTGTAACTATCTCCATCTCGATCCCTAAATAAAATGAATTTGACCCGACTTGATTTGCTGTTTTGTTTTATTTTGAGTATATTTGAGTAGACAATGTAAATAAATTATTTTTGCGTTAGTTGTGCGTTTTTGTTATAATATTATATTTATGTTATTTATTTTTCGTATATGCTTATACTTTTAAATGTATCGTTTTCAGGTTAGGTTTATTTTTTTATTTGTCATTATTTGATAGCTTTTCGGGCATATACATTAAAATTTCCACGCTAACAGAGTCGCGGGTAATAAATAGCTAGTATATATATATATATGTGTGTGTGTGTGTGTGTGCGTGCGTGCGTGTATGTGTTTAAGGAAATTTTAAACTCTAATTAAAATTAAAATTAATTTCTAAAGTTTTGTCTTAATTTAGCCCTATTGACTTCATTCTAAAATATCTTTTTTCTTGATTCCATTCTACTCTTTTCTGCTTAATCAGTTCAAGAGAGGCTTATTAAAAATGCTTTCGTCAGAGGTTCACACATTCCGCATGAAGAAATAGAAGAACGTCTAACAAGCACATTCTTTTTTTAAAAAAAAGATCTTTTGGCTTAGTAAGTTAATGCACTAGTAATCTGTTCTGTTTTGTAATTTCACTTCTGTAGAAGTAGTAAGTTAATGTATTAGTAAAGGCCTTATCACAATGCAAAATATCGTCCTCACTTTTCTTCAACAAACGACAGCGAAAGTGGCGTCAAAGTTTCACATGATTTGGTTGAATTTCGTTTGCAGACAATATTTCCGTCACTATCGATGACATTTTCAAAGTGGTTGAAAAAAGTTGCCGATGACGAAAAACTTGCTTCACATCTTCTGGAGGGTTGAAACTGAAAACTGCCGACGAAAAGTGCGGACGATATTTTGCCGTATGATAAAGCCTTCAGCTGAAGTTCACTCTTGTGACAGCAAATTAATGTGAACCCAGCAAAAAGAGAAGCATATAAGAATGAAAGATTATTGACCTTTAATTGGTTCAATCCATATCAACGAAATCGAATGAATGCAGCTTCATATTATTACTTTCCCATTCCTGGCTTGCTACAATTGTTAACAAAGGCGCCCCAAGGGACCACGTGCATGTAAAAAGTTTATCATCAACTTACCGGGGCACCCACTTTTTAAAAGGGCGCTGAGAGGGAATGGGCACAGGGCTGATGGGGGAGCGTGCACTGATGATCACGCCCTCAAGTGAACTTAATTGGTAACACGCGCCGTCGTATTGGGAAAATTATGAAGCGGATATTATGTTCATATTCTCCGAGTGATGGTTGAATGGATTATGGCCTGTTTTCCCACCGTTTATTAACCTATGGGGTTAGAAGAACATATCTTCATTTCCGATCATATTCAAACACGCTAGCTCTATGATTATGGTTTACTAAAGCTCACTTACAAGCAGTTTTGAATGACAAATCTAAAATATGATAGTATAATAATGTTCTAGATTTGATTTGTCTGCCTTCATTTTGTTTTTTGGATTCTACTCTTTATTATGTAGTAGCAATAACGTAGAGGAAAAAGAAAAAAAAAAGATGAAGTAGGAAAGAAACGTGTTTCATAATATTTGAGTTTAAATTCAATAGTTGAAAAAAATTGACAAGCATCGTTCTGAAATAAACTTAAAATCTTTTTAAAAATCAACTGAAACTCGAGAAAATAATTGCACGGAAATAAAACTAGCATTACAAACGAACTTTTAAAAAATTGAAATGGTGAAAAATGAATTTTGTGCAGTAAAGTGGTGTTTATTCAAGAAAATACCTAAATTTTTATAATTTGTAATAAAAATTTTGGAAAAAAAATAATGTCACCGTTTTTTATAGAGCCTAAATTACAGAAGAAATAATTGGATGTCAAATTTGGTAATTCGAATAACAATGTCCCATCTTGGTGGTCGCTTCTTTTAAATCAAAATTATCCATAAGACATATCGCAATTTACAAATAGCTCGGAAGACTATAAATGTTATAGTATTTAATGTCTCGAGAGAATTTCCTGAGTATGTTTGATATGTTTAAATCATTGCATTTTTGAAATATCGCATATACATGCTTCTAAAAGTTTAGATCGACAGACAGTCAACCCGCTGTTGAATTTTGCTCAAAATTTTACAGGTATATACGGTATAGATTTTAAATTTGTGTGCCGAATTTTATCGGTCCATCTATCTCCGTTTTGTAATTATGATGTTAAACAGTATAAATTTTATATTTGTGTGCCGAATTTCATCGATCCATCTATCTCTATTTTGTAATTATGGTGTTAAACAATATAAATTTTAAAACTGTGTGCCGAATTTCATTTGTCCATCTATCTCCATTTTGTAATTGTTATGTTAAAAAGTATAAATTTTAAATTTTTAGGCCGAATTTCATGTGTCCATCTATCTCCTTTTTGTAATTATCATGCTAATTTATATTCGAACAGCTGGAAATAGATTTTATTCAAAATTTGATAGAAACCTTCAAATTTGATGTAAAGACCGTAACTGCATAATTCAAAATGTTTTTATCTTCATCACAGACAAACGGACATTTTCTAAAAATGTATTTTTCGAATCCAGAGAGGTTTGAAAAGTGAAGATTCATCAAAATCTCGAATTCGATTGTTTTGAAGATTACTAGATTTCTCTGTTCCACAAAAGCAATTGAGAAATTTTCATCTAAATAAACACTCCAAATACTGAGATTCTTTCTCGGGGCTTTTTCGGTTTTTTCCTCCTAATTAGGGATTGCAATACCGGTGTAACCGGTGATACCGAATACCGGTATTTCGTGCGATTTGTACAATTTTGTAATACTGGTTTTCAGAATTTTAAATACCGTTTTTTCTGTATTTACTAGAAATTTTTTGAATTGTCTTCGCTATATGTTAAGGGATTGACAACTTAGCAAATCAGTGTAGGTTTTTGTTTTTATGTCTCCCTAACAGGTGAAATTAATAAACTGTGATTGCAAAGTTGCATTGTACAATCAAGAGAAATGATGAAATATTGTTTGAAAACGGATTGCGAAACCCTCCACGCTTTTGCGCATGCGTTAGGATGGGTTTAATTCAACGAAATGTGGGTGAGTTTAATTATATAGGGTGGCCCAGAAGTCACTTTACATTTTGAAAATTAAATAACTTTTTTTTCTATTAATATATTTCTTTTTCTCTTTTCAGAATTAAAAAATATAATCCCTGGAAATTTTTGGTATGGATAAGTTTACAACAGAACAACGAGTGAAGATAATTGAATTTTACTTTGAAAATGGACGGTCAATTGTTGCAAC
>JAPMOQ010040091.1:0-12301 GCA_026543055.1 Argiope trifasciata
TCTATATCGGGTGTATGATTAATTAAAATGTCTCTTTATTACGCATATATTTCTATAGAATGGCTATATATTGGATATGTAATAGGGTAGAATTTAGATATTTTTCTGAGTCTTAATAGTATTCAACGAAATTTTTTTTTATCTCAGTTTATTTTGAAATTATAATGGGTAAAATGTTTTATATATTTTGAAATATGCAATTAAAATGTATTGGCTAAAAGTGTTAATATTTCTTTGTTATTGAACTGGTCTATAAATGTTGTCTTGTCTCGTCAGGAAACGAATCTTAAAACATGATATTTAAAGATATATTTTAAGTAAACAAAACTTGGGGATTGTTAACCCTGATAATTTTAAGAAATTTAGAAAAAAATGCAAATCCGAAAGCGTCCATCATAATATCTTTTTTTCTCCTAATATCGCCATAGTATCTTTCGATCTCTTTCTTATGAATAAAAAAATATATTCTTTAATCACCTTAAATTTTTTTATCCAAAAATTACCATTTTCTGAGAAGTTAGAGAAATCAACTTTTGGCAAGTTTTTTTTTGTTTGTTCTAATTGTTCAGTAATCAACCTTTAAACAACTTATTTGTTCTAATAGAAATAAAAAAATTTAATAAATTCAAAATTTAATTTATAATTAAACTATAAATAGAGGTTATTATGTACGTCAGAAAATGTTAAAATATGTAATTACTATCAGAAACTTATATCTGCACAAAACTTTTTAACTTAACAGCATCAAGAAGTGAGCAATATATATTATAATCCCATATTTACAAAGATCAAATCAAAAAGTTATATAATATATATTTCTCAATCTTTTTTGTTGAATTCAGACATTTTTGTACAGTTTTAAGTTTATATATATAAGGATGTTAAGTTTTAAAATGGATTTTCGTATATTATCTCTGAATGTAATTCCGATAAGAACAATCTTTCGAAATTTAAATTATACAGATTACGTAAACACAAAAAGGCAGCACTTTTTAAATACATTTACACTTTTAGTCTTTTTACGATTTCGATCAGTATGATTGATTTATCCAACAAAAGTTCGATGGCCATTCTGATGGCTCTCTCTATTTATCAGAAAAAGACAACATTAATCTACCTCACAACCGTGTCTCAGAAGATAAATCTGTCCAAAGACGCAGGTTCCGCCTGTACCAGAACAATCAATACTGGTATCTATCATGTCTTCTCTTTTTCAACGAAATACCTTTTAATGTACCGATTTCAACACCTTCTCTGTGCCTTATCTAAATGCCTTTTACCAAATGGACAGGTGATCCCTGAACTCTGTCAAGGTAAAAAGAGATGCGAATCGGAGGTTACAACCCTCTTCATAAAAGGTAATTCCTTCCACAGCAATTTGCCATCAGCAGACATCGAATCTTTCGAAGAAACCGACATGAAATATGAAGCCAATGCATCAATGCTCACTTACGCATTTTTACCTGCAAGAAAATGGCAATGAGACCCGACTCCACCGCAAAGATAGGTGGAAAGGTGCAATCTCTTACGACTAAATTACCAAGCGATAAATTTTCAGCAAATAAAAAGGCAATTCATATGGGCCATTACAACAAGTGAGCAGTGGACTAAAGTGGAGGGAGAAAAAAAAAAGAAACATCTAATGGAAGAAGAAGTGTCTGTAACCGTACGAGCAAAACTAAAAAGAGCAACCAGAAAGCACCTCGTTCACCGACAGCAGAAATTAGAGAAGATCACGAAGCTATTTGTTAGGGGGAGAGACACGGTAATTACGCAAAAAAGATGAATTTCGTCTCGATGTTCGACGTGGTTCATCACCAGATCGTGCTATGATCGACGTTTTTTTTTTATTATTATTATTTGCTTTTTTTACCTTTTCCTCTCGGCGACATACTTGAAAAAAGAATATTTTAGCCAAAAAAAAAAATGCGTAGGTTTGTCTGGTAATGCGGAAGATTCAAACTGACTAACAATTTTATGGAACAAATTAGTTACTGAGATAGGTGACGACGTTGAAAAATCAATTTTGAAGGGAAATTTGCGAATATTCTTTACATTTAACTAGCTGTACCAGGCGCGTTGTTACTAAGGAAAAAAAAATTTGGTAACATCGTTTGCTATCTTGTTTAATTAGGAATGATGAGAAGGATATTTATTTTTTTGTTGACAATGAATACATTCAGTGAAATTGAATGATATATAAAGGAGAAGTATGAATAAGATTTATTCTTTTTTAAACTTTAGATATGATAACTGCACTATGCCTATAACTTCGCGCAAGTGCGATCAATAAGTTGGCAAAGTTTCGTTGCAATTGGATGAAAGGCACAGCATCGCATAAAATACGAACAAACAAAAATTCATTTATATATATCAGATAATTCTGATTTCTGTGAAGTTTATTTTATAAGATCATTTACATTTTGTTTCTACATAACTTTTTTCAGATGTTGTAGTCATTTTCATGTTTGCATAATAGATACAGTTTACCCAAATTCTAAGTTTTAACAAAATCTTTTTATGAAATTCTTCATGAATTAAAATACAAAGTATATATTTTTTTCAAAATTGGCATAATGTTTTCTCATTAAAATTCTGAACAATAGAGCAAACAATTCGCTCTTATAAGAATGTTTTAGTTATTTTAATGCTCTATTTTTTTAAAAAAAAGATACATTGATAGAATGAGATATTTTGAAATGGTAGCGAGAAACAAAATTTGCAAATTGCTATGTGGAACAACAGACTGTGACAAATGAAGTTAATCTACATGGAAGTTTTTGAATGACCCTATCACAAGTTGATGACTCAATGCATATTACTGCTAAATATAGCGTTTTATGAAACTAAATTATTTAGATGCCGAATTTCTCTGTACTAAGTATGAACTAAAGAGGCTAAAAGTAAACTTCGTAAAAATAGTATATATCACTTTAAGGGAATATTTTATTTTTTAACACACAAGAAATTATGGTTTATAATTTTGTATCCATTATTTTTTATTTCTGTCCAGAATTTCCACCTTTATATTTCCTTAATTTAAAAGCAGAATTTGGTATTTGTCGAGTTCAGAGTTTCCAAAGCCATGCACATGGTTTACCGGCTCATATAATAATACACACATAAAAATATATGCTAAATCCAAACAAGAATTCTTCATAAAGGATAAAAGAAACTATCCTAAATTAGAAAGAAAAACTGTATTTATTTAGGATAATATGTCATTCAAGAGGAAATTCGATTCCTGGTGAAAATGAAATGCTGTATACATGATATTTTGAAAGTTTTGAATAATTTAAAAATAGCACTAAGAATATAGAGTTCGTTGTAGAATAATCAGTTAGTCTTAAGCATTCAAAAATACCCTTCCTTAAGACGAATTTTTTTAAAAAGAAAAACTTTTGTTATCGGAATACAAATTAGGACACTATTACACGATATACCAAACGATTTTTCAAAACAGCCGAATGACACATATCAGTTAATACAAAACAGATGACGAATAATCTTTTATTCATGATTGTCTTCGTGTTTTTATCCGTTGGAAATTATACTTTTGTTAACGTTTTTTTTTTAAAAAAGAATGCAGATGTAAGTTATTGAAAACTAAATTCCGAAGCAAAAATAAAAATCAAACACTGCAAAAGAACAACAACATGCGAAAGAATAAAATTCGTTTATAAATATTCTGTTTTAATACTTTTAATATAGCTTACGAATAAGTGAAAGAAAATATAGAATTCGTGCAACTGCCATGATTGTGCGTGTGTTAATTCGTTAAGATTTTTTTTAAAAATATACCAGTGAAAAAAATCTGACATCAATATTCTCAGACTATATAAAACAGAGGATCATTATGTGATATGCCAAAAGATCTAAAATATTCGAATGGTACAGATTGGTTTTAAAAGAACACACGACGGACAATCCATTACTCATAACTGTGTTCGTGAATGTGTTTTAATCGTGTGGGATTTTTTCATAGTGCCTACATAGAAATGCATTAAAATTTCGGTTGTGGCAACACGGGAGTTGTTGTAGAGATACATCGTTTTTCTAATTGGTAGGAGGAAAGCACTTTACCTGGCAACAGCGTTTTCGTGACTGGGCGCGAACTGCATGGCGGGAAAATTCCTCCGCCATCTTGAAATCGGAGTGTTAGGCCTGTCGCCTCCGAGCTACGAAATTACCCTTAAACGCTTAACTACTACACGAATTTAAGTGTGAACGGAATTTGATGTATGGAAATGATCGACAGATTATGGCGTTGTAATCGGCAGAATTCATGATAGAAAACTGCAATTATATTTGACTCGTCGTGAAGAAGGTTCAAATTATTCCATATATCTATTTCTTTTTCTTTACTTACCAATGGCGGAAAACTTGCCTGTGTGTGGTTTTTATTCTTGGATTCTGATTGCTTTATAAAGCATGATTGCTGTTTTTAGAGCTTTGGTAACCTGGAATTATGGTCGCCGCTTCTGTTTTGGAGGTTTCGTGTGATTTGTTTTGCAGTAACGACTCTTTAAATGATATCGATAACATTTAATTTCCTCTACAACTGGATTTATTTGTTGTTCAGATCAAAAATAACTTCAAATCAATAAATATAGTACATATTTTAAGAATATTCTGCGCAAATCTAAATATTTCATATTAAATTCACATTAAGATATAAAAATAATAGAATAATGAAGAGGTTTAATCAATCAATTGATCTTAAGAGTGAAAATATAATCAATGTATTGATTGATTTGAAGTGATATTTTTAAGACGGTATTGTGAATGAATCTATCGCACTTGTTTTGAAGCGGATTTATATAAGAATATTTAGCCTTAAAAACGCTTTTGCTGCAAATAGTTTAGCTTAGTTATAACGCCCTGTTTTAAAGCGACACTTCTTCTTCTTGTATACAGCCGACCACCTCGCCACCACTGAACGTAGCAGTATCGACAGGATTTTTTTAAAGCGACACTGAAGCTATTTTGGCCCATACTTCGCGATTTTAATGTGCAATCATATAAAGAGATCGACATCTGAACTGGCACCTTCCCTCATCAAAATTCCACACCACACCAGCCAGAGAACGGTTGGTCCCAACAGATTTACTAACCTCGATTACACGACGGTTCTTCTGTGGAAACCGTCTGGTTTCGAAGCCGAGATCTTACCACCAGGTCATCGCCACCTTTTCATGCAAATGGAAAATGTATTAAAGAAATAATGCACATATTAATGATAACTTTTTTAAAAGGCTTACGTAAAAATAACGAATAATAGTAGAAACAACAGTAGAAAAAAATAGTGTGTGTGCCTAAATCACTAATGAATGGGAAGATAAAATGCAATGAAAAATTTTGAAATGTATTTCAAAATTTGTCATCACTCATATGTCATCTTCATATAAAAATGTACCGAAATTCACACTTTCTCAGTTAATTTGAAATTCAAAAAAATTAATTTGAAATCCGCTCATAATTTATATGAGTGAGGTCAGACTTCTGTCCTCGATTGCTCAGAGGTTTTTACCTTCAGAAGTGGGCTGGTAAATGGCAAAGGCCGCAACAACTATTTTATCTTTAAAAAAAAGAGCTAGAATTACATTTTTATTGATCTATATAGCTGAAATCGTTTTCGAAAATATTTTTGTTGTACAATTAACATACTTTGTTATTATTAGAAAAAAAATGAAAATCATTAGTTGGTAATCATTTTTTTTTCAGAAAGTGTTCAAATTCAGAATTTTTGATTATTATGTGCCGAATATTGTGTTTAAATTTCTATGCAATATTCAATTTTAATTGGCAGCAAATTTGGTGAATTATGGCTATATTTTCTTACACTGATAAAAAATAATAATATATGACCCTTAATTAGCCTAATTTGTATTACAAATACCCTACCCAGAGATAATGTTAGATTTAAAAGATACCTTCTCCATTTAATCAGTCTCGTTTTTCAACAATATAATAAAAAAAATTCTTTTCTGTGCGTGTGATTCGAAAATGTAGTGATTTAACTCAAACATTTCTGTTCTAATCCTTAAAGTTTCGGTATAAGGATTCAAATATTCGAAAATAAAATTTATCGACCTTCCGAAGAAATCGCAAAAAAGAAAAAAAAAAAAAACTTTGAAAATTCTGTACATATAATTAAAAATACTTAATAAAAATAATTTAATTGGTTTAAATTCATCAAATTTGATCCTTAAATTAATATGAATCCATCAAAGTCTATTCAAAAATTGATTAAAATAATTCAATTGATTCCAATTTCTCAAATTTGATTCTTAAATTGATTTGAATACATCTCTTTGATTGATTTTTCTTTTTGATTTGATTTGATATTTCTTTGATAGATTCGAATTTATCAAATTTGATTCTTAAATTGATTTGAATTGATTGCATATTTTTTAAAATTTTTAAAAAATTTATAATCAAAAATTGATTAAGTATTTTTAAACATTTCTTTAATTGATTTGAATTGATTAAATCTGATTTTTAAATAGAATTAAAAACGTCAGATTTTATTTGCAAAGTTTGATAAATTAAAGTTGTAACAACTGTCTCAAAAACCGAAAATGCAGAAATTAAAACATTTGCAGCCGGATGGAGCCTCACACTCACCATTCAAAACGGCGAATCATTTTGACTTTTTAATTATTTCTTTTTCAATTTTGTTTGTTAAAAGTGTTCACAGAATGGTAAAAATGTGTAGATTAATCTTTCAGGGAAATTTAACTCAAAACCATTACATATATATTTATTTTTTCGGAACAATTAACAAGCGCTTGTTTTAAGTGAATAAATATGCATCAGAATCTGTGTGCAAAGGAATAAATGATAGTTGAACGCGTAGTTTAAAACATAAATGACCATCTAAACTTTCACATAGAAATTTAGTTTTAAATCTGATCCTTCTAAGTTATTAATTTAATAAATGAAAATTATTATTTATATTATTCTGAATTTCAAGCCATTAGTAACAATTTATATCTGTCCTTTAAATATAACTAAGTATAAAAAGCAAGGTTCGTCGATCTTATTAATATCTATAAAAAAGTCTTACATCTTTTGTACGATATAAAAATTAAAATTAAAATAATAAAATAAAATAAAACTTTTTTCAAATTTTATTCTTGAATACTAATAAATACTAAGAAAGTCACAGTGAATATTTCGCAACAATTAGTTTGTTTAATAATAAATAATATAATAATACTTTCATCCCAAGAAATACATTGCATTATAGCTAGTTTTAAATACACTTAAAATAAAGAATTAGGAGGGTGCTCAAAATTCAATACAAGAGTTCGAAGTATGTCATATCAAATGGAAATCTTTATTAGAAATTCAGTTACTGTTAATGTCAATCAAGTGAACTGACAGGAAACTAAAAATTAATGTCTTTAACCTTTACTGATGGCGACGGGTAAACATAAACGACAAAAAAAAATTATTATGTGTTTTAGAAATTGGCAATGGCGTATGAAGTGAGAAAGACTAACGAGTATCGACTATTGAGTCACAAGATTTTTACTAAGAGTACGGGTACCAGGAAGAGAAGCATTTAGGTATTTGATCCATGGTTATAAAACTGAAAGTGACTGCGCCAATGACATACAACTTATCCTTTTTAAGATATTTGCACGAAAACATTATCAGTATTCATCTTGAGAACAGAAACATTATTTCTTTTTAGTATGCAAAGTATAAGGAAAGTATAGTAATTGTCAAAAAAACTCAAACTCGAGATTTTGACTAATCCTAACGTTTTAGACCTTTCTGAGTTCGAAGAATACATTTTTTGGAAAATCTCCGAATGTTCTGAACTTGAGATATTGATGGTTTTCCAAGTGATTTTTTTTTTGTTTTAAAATACTTTTCAGATATAAAGATATAAAATATTTCAGATTTAAATACTAAAATTTAATAATACTAAAGTACTAAAATTTCAATGCACGTAACCGGCATGTTTTTGTAAGCAAACAGGCTGTGGCTTTTATAAAATTTTGATATTTATAACAAAAACTCAAGAAATGCCGATGATTATAATGATGCTAAATAAGTAAAATAAATAAAGCTGTGTATTTGCTAAGAAATTTCCATGCTTTGATATCAAGAAGAAAGGATGAAGTAAAATATAAATGGCCAGGAAAAGATACAAGGTAGGAGGTCACATAAATACTTACAACATGCGCAACGCCGAGTCTAAATAGATTTGGAAGAATATTTAAGAAACTCAGTTTCCAATAGCAGTAAGATTAGATACTTTATTATTTTATCCCATTGTGTAACACTATTCTGCAACAAAATCTAATAAAGATTAAATATCCACAACAGTCACAGATAAATCAACTTCCAGATATCCCTAATCTTGTGCCTTAATCCACATCATTATTGCCCGTTTAGAGACAAAAGAATCACCAACTCTCATGCTCCAGAACATTCATCACATTCTTTCCCATTCGTACATTCATAACATCTTATTGTTGTTATTACAAAAACATTATTGCGCCCACGTGAAACTTAGGCACATATAGACATCTCCGCTAAATATATCGCACAATATAAATCCAACAATAAATAATAATTCAACATAAATTACTGCTCGAATAATTTAATAACAGGGCCGAGCAGGAGTGGTTGCTTTTCTGACACGATCGCCAGAACCTTAAAGCTCGCCATGAATATAAATATCTCATGTTACCAGATAGCTCTGGAGCGTTCATCCTAATCGTTATAAAGATGTCTGTGACAGGGAACATCGAAAATTTTAACAGAGCCCAGTGTCATAAATTTCTCGCCGGCCCTGGGCAACCCCTGCACTGACTGGGAGAAAGAGTGGGCATGGAAAGAGAGGAAGAAATCGTCCATGGCAGTCACGTTTGGAAGAGGTGGATAATAAGCAGGAATTACTGGGCAACTTGTGTGTAAGCGATTGGTGCCTCTAGGTAGAGATAACACAGACAAGCCAGCGAATATCTTGGGGTATTTATTATACCGGCATTCATTGCGATGTTATGTTATTGCTTCGTATCAGACGGATGGGTGTTGCGAAGGGAGAAGGGGTAGGGTGTGAAGAAATGAGATTCTTTGTTTATCACACTATAAGTTCGGTCGGCGATTTTCATCTTTTTTGCCTTGCATGGACGTCGCTTTCTAAGCCTTTTCGCAATGCCGCCTGAATTTGCTTTTACTAATCAACATATGTTAATGCGATATTAAGGCCATATTGCATTTACGTGCTCCTAGGATCTAGAATATGAGTGAATAATTTCTATTCAATCTAAATGCCATTAAATTTTCGATTAATTAACCTGGATGAAATGAATCAACCAATTGATTCCTTTAAATCAGAGGTGTCCAAACTTTTCGCGGCGCGGGCCGGATCGAAATTAGATCCATGTTATACGGGCCACATGTATATACAAATTGAAAAATATCATTATGAGTAAAGTAGCATTAAATACTATTAATTAATACTATTTTATTGTAACTTGAAAATACAAAATACTAAACAAACAAAATATAATTATATAATTATTTTATATAAATTGAAATATTTTCATGCAACTTCTAATGCGAATGATGAAACTGTTTGTTTGTTTGTTTTTTGTTGTTGTTGAAGAATGTCTTTATAGTTGGGACCAAAATTTGAAACGTTATCGAATTCAAAACGAGATTTGTTTATTTATACTTAAGTGCTTCTTTAAGCGAATTACTCAAAATTGCTGATGCTTTATTCACAAAAAAACAATAAGACTCTGCTTATCGTCAAAATTCACATGCATATAAAATTTCTTTTATGTTTGAGTTACCGAAATATATTTTTTTATTAAGTCTTATAACTTAACAGCGCGATAGACATTTGTGTTTGGTCAAGTACAACAACTCCGTTTTGTTGGCCACGTAGTTTTTCGATATACCTTTATGAAAATGAAAAGGTTTGGGCGAAAACATCATTATGTTTTAAAACTCTCCGCGGGCCGGAAAAAATCACTTGGCGGGCCGGGTTTGGCCCGCGGGCCGTAGTTTGGACACCTCTGCTTTAAATGAAAGTATGTGGTTTCTTGTGTCTGATGTGGAGGACTTGCGAAGTTTCGAAAAATATTTGTGAGGAAATTCAGAGGATGCTTAAATGACGGATCTTTTGTCTTGAGTTGTTTGCAGTCTTATTTTTGATTCTTTTTTTAATGCAATTATTTTAGCACGGCTTCCAATTGTTGTTGGATTATAGCAAATAAAAGCTGAACTTTTCTGCTCATATTCTTAATTTACCTGTTAGTAATACTTTTTTTATGTATTCATCATTCTAGATCTCCTTTGTATTTTCCACTTGTTTTTGAGCCATTCATTCCTTTTCCACTTTATATAATGAGATAGATATGAGATTTTAGATGCTATACGTTGTTTGATATTGCTGTATGCCTCTGTCCATTATACTACTATATCTATTAAGTCTTTCATCTTTGGACATTGTGATAAATTTTTGTGTGCTTTATTGCTTTATGTATGTACTTTTCAATTTAACCTCCCCAAAACAGAACTGGTTTGCTAACTATTTAATTTAAATATTTCATTTTAGTCAAATGAACAATAATGTATATCCTTGGTTACAGTCTATATTCTGACAATGACTTTAAACCGTTTAATAAATAAATAATGGTTTTCTAACCGGAGATATTCAATGTCTTATACCATTTCGGGCAACTAAGTTGTCGTGGAATAACATTGGACCAAAAGAAAGCATTTAATATATTAATCTGAATAAAATGCATAGTTTTAGATATTTTATATTTATAAATATTGTCTTTTCAATATTGAATATTTTAGTAATAAAGAAAATCTATTCATTCATTAAAATTCATTCTAAAATTATTTTATTTATTTTCGGAATAAGTGTTGCTTGCTTAATGCGTCGCCTATTGATGCACCATTCTCATTCACTTTGTTTGTACAACTTTTGACTGTATGTGCAGGCAGGATAAGATCTTGACTTGCAAAAATTAAATAGCTTGGAATGCAAGCAATTTCAGCATTATATCATTAAAAAAAAATCCTATGAATATACTAAAATTTTTATTAGCTTTTTCCTCATTTTCGTTCTGTGTCGATGTGTTCGTCGTTTATGAATATGCATAAATCATATAATATATTACATTAATTAAATAGAAAAAGTGGTATCTGATCAGGAAATAAGAGAATATTTTAGAATGAAGTTAATATGTGCTGATTCCAGCTAAAAATTAGGAAGTTGATTAAGATTGCAATATATATATATATATATATATATATATATATATATATATATACACTGAAGTGACAAAAGTCATGGGATGACTGTTAATATCGTGTCGGTCCTCCTTTTGCCCGGCGAAGTGCAACAACTCGACGTGACATGGAATCCACAAGTCGTTGGAAGTCCTCTGCAGGAATATTGACCATGCTGTCTGTATAGACGTCCATAATTGTGAAAGTGTAGATGATGCAGGATTGTTTGCAGGATGGAATTGTCCGGAATGTTCTTCAAAACAATCGCGAACAGTTCTGGCCCGGTGACATCTCGCATTGTCATCCACAAAAATCCCATCGTTGTGTGGGTACGTGAAGTCCATGAATGGCTGCAAGAGATCTGCAAGCAGCTGAACATAACCATTTCCAGTCAATGATCGGTTCAGTTGCACCAGAGGACCGAGTCCATGCCATGTAAAAACAGCCCACACCATTATGCAGCCACCATTAGCTTGAACAGTGCCTTGCTGACAGTTTGGGTCCATGGCTTCGTGGGGTCTGCGCCACACTCGAACTCTACCATCAGCTCGTAACAACTGAAATCGTGACTCATCTGATCACGCCACGGTTTTCCACTGGTCTAGAGACCAGTCGATATGCTCACGTGCCCAGGAGAGTCGCTGCAGGCGATGTCGTGCTGTCAGTAAAGGCACTCGAGTCGGTCTTCTGCTGTCATAGCTCAAGGAAGACAAATTTCGCCGCACAGTCCTATCGGACACGTCCCACATTGATTCCTGCAGTTATTTGACGAAGTGTTGCATTAACATTGACCATTCTACACAGACGTCGGTGGTCTCGGTCGTTAAGTGCAGGTGGTCGCTCACTGCGCTGTCCATGATGGGATCCGTTGCCTGAAATTTCATACTCTTGGCACACTCTTGATATTGTGGATCTCGGAATGTTGAATTCACTAACGATATCCGCAATGGAATGACCCATGCGTCTAGCTCCAACTAACATTCCACGTTCAAAGTCTGTTAATTCTCGTCGTGCCGCCATAAATCAC
>JAPMOQ010040105.1:0-38317 GCA_026543055.1 Argiope trifasciata
TCAAAAAGAACAATTATTAGCACTACTCAGTAATTACTGTAGAGGTTACATAAAAATGTTTGGCAAATACGAAGAAAATAAAAAGTAAAACTATGTATTTGTCTCTGGTAGAAAAATGATCAGTAATAAGTATATTCAGTAAATTTTTATCAACTGATAGTCTTCTTGTTGTGTTTATAGTTGAAAAGTATACCTTCTTTATAGTATTGTTAATGTTCGAAGTAAACTGTAATCTTATTAAAAACTGTAATTGATTATATTAAAAAAAGACAGCATTCAATATGGATGCAATTGTTCTCAAATAATGCGAAAATTATGGTAACAAACAGGCGAGTGAGAGCGTGCCTATACGATTTCGAACAACACAAGAAACATAGTTTGAGTCTATTACAGTGGATTCAGACGAGACTAACAGCAATTATCTACGGTTATCCCTATGTTGTCTCGTGTCAACAGCTGAGACAACGTCGGTGCGACACGGGCAAATGATTATTAATATATTATATGATTATTTTCCTGTATCATTTGGAACCAGAATAGTAAGATATTGGTCCTTATATTAATTTATAATGGATTAGATTTAAATAAAAAATAAATATTTTCTTACATTTTTCTCGTTCTAAGTTTATATGCAAAGTGAGATAAAAAGTACTCTGTTTTCTACTATAAATTCTACTATAAGACAGAAGGAGCTTCTCAAAATCATATATTTGCATTTTCAATGCAGGTCTCAGATTTATTAATACGCGATCGCTTTGTTGAAAGGTTCCCGCCATATTTGCAACACTTTTTTTTTGGCAAACATCTACTAACATATATTTGTGGATACTGGTAATTACAAATGTTATATGGGCATTATTATTAAAAAGAAATCAGAACAAAATATGTTTGAAAATTACACATTTAAATTCTATATATTACATATTATCTATATCTATACTTATAATAAAGCTCAATGTGTGTGTGTGTGTGTGTGTGTGTGTTGGCGCTCCACAGGCCAGACCGTTGGACCTACAGCTACCAAATTTGGTACATGTATACCTTGGAGGTCCGGAATGTGCACCTCGGAGCCCTTTTTTCGAATTTTTAATTAGAATTTGAATTAATTAAAATTTAAGCGAAATTTCGACGTTTTTCCGCTATAACTTCCGAAAATATTATTGCACAAACATGATTTTAACATCAATTTAAAGATAAAAAAAATTAGCTTTCTAATGGTATCACTTTTTTAAATTTATAATGTAAACTTCTATTTTTAATGAATTTTTAAAGAAATATTTAACCATGTTTTTATCACGTGACTGGATAAAATAAAAGAATGCCGGAAGTTCAAAAAAAAATTACCATCGCAAAATAAATCTACAGAAATGGTACTTTCAGCACGTGACTGGATAAAATAAAAGAAGTATAAAAATCTGATATTTTCTTTAAAAAATAAATGCAAAACAAAGGTTTCTATAATCGTTAGCAATATCTATATCATTAACTCAATAAATCTTCTTTATTTACGGTAAACCTGATTGAATTTAGACAGGATATGCATTGAAATCCCGACTTAATGGCATATTTATGTAATCGTTTGCAATATCTGTATCATTAATTTAATACTTTTTTTCCCTTTCTCGCTTTCTTTAAAAAAACATATTTAATATTTTGGCAATATAATCGAAATTTTTTTTAATATTTTGGAAGCATAACCGATGGTTAAAACTGACTGATAGGGATTATAGCCTTTGTCGCTCCATATCCCAAAATATTTACATTCAAGATTCAAGAACTGACTGATTTATAAAATTAAAGAATATTATTAGGAAAAGGTGTACTTTTAGAACTTTCAGTCCGTCATCTTAAAGAAAATACTAATTTCAGGTCAATCAATGCCCGGAATTACTTCAAGGCTAATGATATGTGATTTAATTGAAAATTTTAGAACGCTTTACTCATGGCGAACCAGCTGGTCGCCAAAGGCGGCTAGTTTTAAATAAAAAGAAGCTAGAGCACTTAACCCTTTCATGAGTATTTATTATGTTTATCCTCATGGTGTGAAACTAAACTAATAATGGATTTCTAAAATCTTCAGTATAATGCTAAAAGCAAATTCCAAAAATTTTATTGTTACTAACTCACATCAAGCAATCAAAATTTATTCTTTAATTTCAATTCGAAGATGTAATTAATTTCTTTTTTGTCGCAATGGACATATATAGAAAAGGATATCACCAACTTTTAATCTTTTGGCGTTGAATTGCTTTGGATATTGTAAAGAAAATACTCTTTAAGAATTATAATTTCGTATTCCCATTTCCGTCTTTTTGCAACTATTTTGAAAATATGGTTATAACTCAAAGCATTAGCAAGTAAAATTTAAAAATGAAATTCAATTCGATATCTTAAGTTTGTATAATTTGAAAATCGTATTCTGCTAGGGATTTTAGAACTTAAGCAAATGAGAATAAATTGAAATATCCTTCAAATATATTCTTTTTGATAGATTCATGATGCAAAATAAAATTTTGAATAGTTGTACAAATAATATCATTTTTGTAAGATAAATGATTTTGTAATTAAATGTCACAGGTTTAAGAAATGAAGCTCTAACATGAGCTTCCGATTTAGAAATGAATTTCAAAAAGTTTAGTTTAGTTTAGTTATATAAACATCCCGTTTTGAAGCAACACAAGGGCAATTTTGGGACGGGCCTCGTAATTTTGAACCGCGGTCAGATGACGAGGAAGACACCCTCGCCCCTCCCCAAACTTCCACATCACACCAGGAGGAGGACGTTTGGCGTGCATCAGACCCATTTATATGGCAGTTCTTCGGCGGAATCAGGCCACGAATCTGCAACCCTCCGGTTCCGAATCCGAGACCTTACCACCAGACCATCACTGCCTGCATGAATTTAAAAAGTTATAACAATGAAAAACATTGTTGAAAATGGAATCCGTTTCAGTAAGGCATAATAATGTTACTCGCGAGTAAATTATTGTTCCAAAGTACTTAGAAACAATATTTAATCATAGGATTGAAGTAATTCTAATAATGTTCAAAAACATTATTGTTAAAGTATTCTTCGGCAATAGTATTCTCGATGTCATCTTTGAAATTCATGGATCAAACGTTTTCAATCCTGATAAATTCATAAGAAAATCCCTATGAAGTATATTCGATGCATAAGATCTTCTTTTCAGCAGAGGTTAGTAATGGATTTCCTTAAATGCAACAAGATAATAAAATTAGATAGAAAACGCATCAGTTTAAGCTACTGTAGATTTCTTGCTTTTTCCAAGTTTGAAAAAGTTCTTTTCAGTCTTGTTGACTGCATTGAAGTTCATATTCTTTTATTATCACTATCTTATCTGAAAACTTCAGAAACTCAATAGCAGCTCATTAAAACGGCGTTTAATTACAATTTTGCTTACATTCTAATCTATACTTATAATAAAGCTCAAAGATTTATTGTTCAGCGAGATATGATATCGCCGGTTAAAGTGTAGCACGGTGTGCCCCCGAGTTTATTGCCAATATGGTAACCCAACGGAACTTTCTTACTGTAACCCTAATTCTGTTTTGTTTACTACTTTTACAATAGTTGAGTTGTTCAGGAACTACAACTGTTTTATAATAAATTTAATATTTAAAATATCGATTTCAGATTATTTACATTTTGCTTATTATTTTAATTTAAATTTATTATACAAAGAGTTTAGAATAAACTTAATATTAATTAAAATAACACTTATTTCATTTTTAGTGTTAATATTTACAAAAAAAAAATTTCGTTTTCACATTTTTAATTATCACTATGCGAATTCGCAAATCGTCTGCGTTTTCGTAATAAAAGAAGTTTGCCATGGAATTATTCGCAGTTCTCGTAATTCTTTTGGTGCTCCAACATTTGGTTCCCTCGAAATATTATTATGTCTGCAATCGTACAGGAATGTATGTTTGGTAGTTGGGATTGTAGGCACTATTTCGAACCTCTGAATGGATGAACTGTGATTGGAATATTATTTTAATGAGTTGATGAGGCTTGGAAAGAATGCTTTGAGTGTTATGAAATGTTAAGTGTTTATGAAAAGATGAAATAAAGCAAGTAAGTACATTGAATATTAAAAATTCTGTATAATATTCGTTCCTATAACATCATTTATTCTTACTTGTAATATTATTATGCACTATTCCTTAATCCACACCGTCCATATGTTCAATTTGCTAGCGAAGCTACTGCATTCCCGCTCCGTATGAAAGCGAAGCCCTAGGATGTTTTTTTAAAGTTAAAATATACTGCCCGGTGCCTTCTACAGATGCCGAAGGCATCTGTAGAAGGCACCGGGTAGTATTAAACAAATAATTATAATTAATTAAACATTCTAAATAAAAAGGCGGGAAATGGCAACCGTAACTGTTCCGCCGAACAGTTTGTTTATTTTGTCCGCCATCTTTGTTGGCGACTTGGCATCCTTGGCGCAGCAAGGGGCACACTATTCTACACTTTTCCCGATATCGCCTTACTAAACTTATTTTTAAATCTCAGTTTCCTGTAAAATAATGCAAATATATTTTATACTTTGGTTGAATTTTTATCTTTTACCAGCAAATAAATTATTTATATTGATTAAATGAAAAAAAAGGAGTTTCTCTTGATTAAATGAAAAAAAAGAAGTTGATATTAAGCATTAAAGAGTCGTAATGATTTTAAACAACTTTATTTACTTAGAAAAAGCTCGGACGTGTCATCGAAAGAAAGTTCCAATCGCAATTGAGTATTTCCATCAACTAAAATAGCATTCAAAAGGATTAATATAGAAATCATTTTTTACATTAATGAAGTGAAGTATTTCATCACGAAAAATTAACATTGTTTTCAAATTTTAAAGGAGAAAGCCGAAGCCCATTTGCACAACAATCATGAGTCATAATGATGGTTTTTAGCCTTTGTCAATAATATCAAAAGAAATTAATATTTCCAGCGAAGGGTACAATTGACATAAACTGAAAAATTGGTGCTCAGTTCTTTCGAATTTCTGCTTAATTTAAACCATTGTGCCATTGAAAATTAGTAAGTGAAAAATACTTTAATCGGAGTATTTGTTGCTTAAGATTATTTTTATATCCCTATCCTCCTGAAGCCAAGATAGTCAGAGGGAAACTAACATTAGTATTTGTTTGATTTTTGCTTATACATTTTCCTGTATGCCGGTATTATAAATAATTAATTGTGAACTGAAGAATGACTTTGTAGCCTTTACATTTAATTTTACCATCCTGAATGTCACTAAACCGTGTTAAATATCATAACACGATTGGAATTGCATGAAACAATAGTTACATTTTGAATAAGGTAAATGCTTTGGTATTAAAATGAATTTATATGGCAAGGAGAGGAGGATGAGCAATTATTAAAGTCTCAGCAATAAAGCTTATAATGCAATTCAGAAAAAAATTTACAAATTTTATCTAGGAAGAAATTGTTTGTTACTTTTAAAACAATAATAAATCAATCGAGCTTTCCAATTATTTTTTGAAATACAATATGATATACATGCATACAGCCCTAAACATTTCAGGGGCATTTAAATATAACTGACTTCAATAAATGAAATTCATATGTAAATAATTTCTGTGGACAAAAGAACTAGTCGTAAAGTTATCAGATCACTAAACTTTTTTTTCTAAATATACAGGTAATGTTTTATAAGAGCATGATAGCGCCAAACCAGAATTTTTAAAGGACAATTCTTTAATTTAATGATGAAGAAATAATTAATCGAAAAGAATTATTAACTGCTATCTCAACTACTGCAAAAACGTCAGAGTGGATAAAGCCTTTGAATCTAACTCATAACGAAATTCATATTTTGATATATGTCTGAATTTTAATTAATTTAATAAAAGTCAACTATATAGTCAATTTTCATTAGAGAAACAAATGACCAAAAATCTTTTAACAATCGAAAAACCATTGTTGGTAAAAAAAAAACATGAACAGCAACAAACAGAAGTATTGTTCCCTCAAGTTCTTTTATTGCTCTACATGTTCTTTAGATTTAGCTTTAAACAATGCAAGCTAGAATACCTAAAGAATGTCCAAATCCATTACTGCTGGAATTCATTATTGGAAATCGTCTTATCTCCGCCATTTTGAGAAGTTGCAAGCAAAATATATTGCGCTGTGATCAATTAAGAAGAATTAACTGATTTTAAAGTATAATCACTTCAATTGAGGTAAGTTATAAGATCTGGTGCATACTTTAAAACTTCTGCAAATTTGGGTAGAGTCTCTACAATAAAAATCACGAAATCTCGTCCTTCTTCGGAATATGAATAGTGAATGTGAACTTCGATGTTAAATAAGAGTCACTTGTCTGTAATTGTTTTATCCTCGCGACTGAAATTTCAGCTTTTATGAAATGAAATCAGATAATAATGAAATTGATTGAGATTTGTAATCGTTTCTGGCATCTTTGCATCGCATAATCCTAGCATTCAACTTGACATAATGATTAAGAAGAAAAAACATAAATGAAAGTGGAATTACAGTTTTGTTTCCAGCTTACGCAAGTTTATTGATATCCGCGACTTAAAATGTCACGAGACATTTTTTATCATATAATGAAATTTGAATGTGAATGTTTTATTTTTATTTCTGTAAGACTAACGAAAAAGTGAAGTGCTTGAAAATATTTGGTATAACTTCATAACTTGCAATACAGGATTTTTTATCTCGCGTACTATATATCTATTTAAACTTCACCAACAATTCAATTTGTCTCTGATTTCACTTAGATAATCATTAATTTAAATGAAGGCAAAATCCATCATCTGAAAACATCCGAAATTTAAAATTAAAGCATTTAAAATCTTGCTAAAAATAAGATTATAGAATAAAATTCTGAGCAATATAATTTGGTTGCGATATTTTACATAAAGTATGCTTCCAGTTTGCAATAACATAAATTTCTACTTCTCACAAATTATTTTGAAATTGTTTTAATACCACATTTTTTTACTAAACTATCAACATTTTAACGATTTCATAATAATAGATATAATTTTATTATTGCAATCCTATCAGAGATTTGTTACAATTTTTGATATCTATTAAAGAGGGCGGACTTTGGCGTGGTTTTAACCAATTGGTATGATATCCACATGCTTGGAGAGAAACTGAATATAAGATTTATGTCTTATCCAATACATTTTATTTGTAAAAAGGTAATGTATTGCTAAAATCAAAATATAGAATCCTATAGTGCAACCAATTATAAGATGTTTCCCCGTAGTCAAACAGCACCATGAAACAGAAAGTTTGCCATTGTTATCGTGATGACATTAAAATGATTTGTTATATAGTGAGAAGTACAGAATAAGCTGTCGGAAGCCAATCTTTCATTGGGAAATATAAAGTAACGTTGTGGGTCAGAATTTTGAAAATTTAATTAAAAGTAAATCCTGCTAAATATTTAGAATTGAAATATTCTCTTGTGAATTCTATGTTTTCAGACCAATGAGTAAAATCAATTTCTCTGTGCTAATATTAAGGCTTGGTCAGCTTTCGTCCAGAAACTTGTTAACAGAAAAGAGTAAGCTTTGACACACAGTCATTTGGAGCCTTTCGAGTTTGACGATTTTTCGCTGGTGCTTTTGCTATCTTTACCCTATTGCTGCCTTTGCACCACATTCGGCCATTTCATAAAAATTCGGCAATAAACTGGGTTTTTTTTGGTAAAAATGATTGCATATCAAAAGTTGCTCCTCAGAAAAATACCAAATATTTAAATAATATAATAAATTAAGGTGATTTGATCTGCTTTCTAATTTTTAACGACAAAATCCAAATTGTTTAAATGTAATTTCTTCTTTGATTCAGATGGTATTTTTAGCTTGAAAACTAATTTCCCCTCTACCAAATCAACCTCTTCATTCAACAAATGTTCTCGAAACGAATGTAAAAATAATTTAAACAATGTAAAACATTGCTGAAAATAAAAATCAACTATTAAAGAATTAAATATTGTTAAGTGCAGGTAATGTATTTTTCTCA
Organism: Argiope trifasciata; assembly: GCA_026543055.1. Classification (NCBI taxonomy): domain Eukaryota; kingdom Metazoa; phylum Arthropoda; class Arachnida; order Araneae; family Araneidae; genus Argiope; species Argiope trifasciata. Next base: position 8,048 of record JAPMOQ010040105.1, read on the forward strand.
TTCTTTATCTAGAACTAGTTTTAAACAAATACCCAGTTTTGAACAATTGGTTTTAAATAAGCTAAAGAATGTCCACAATCTTTATTGTTATTCATCTTCAAATATCATCGTTTGCCCCATTTTGAAAAGCCATAGGAAGAGCATTTCCAGTTGTAATGTTATATTCTTCTCTTCAATGCAGGTTAGGAATGAATAATTTCTACATCCGAAAAACATTCAGGCCCTACGTCGTCTCTATTCAGATTTTTTAAATTCATAAATTCCTTTTCTTTTTTAATTTTCAGATGAGGGTGGGTTGTAGGAGAGGTGCGAGTGGCGTGCCGAGTTTTCGTTGCCCCTCATACTTCATAGACGTCTATTCTACAGTATAAGTGCAGTTTACATCTCTCTTAGACTTCTTATAATTTTATTAAGTTTATATATTTTCGCTTTTACTACATGCGTAAAGTTTTGAAGTATGAAAAAAAATTCTGCGTCTCTTACATAATTCATCACTATTTTAATACCAGCAATTCATATCTAAACTGAAAATATGATAGAAATGACATAAATTCATATATGAGCGAACAAGCCTGTAAATTGAGTATAATTTTTTTATTAAATAATTAGTTATTTTAAACTCTGAAACTACCAACAAAAATGTAGTCATTTCATTTAAGTAAACATCATTGCTTAATATTTTCACGTTTTTTACTGGATAAGCTTTTTGTTGTCACATACTTAAAACTTCTTAGCCACTTCCTTACCAAATTTTTTGAAAACGAATTATCAAATTTTCATTCTATTATTGAATGTAAAAAACTAGTGCAAAACCAAATACATTTATTTTATGTTGAATTTTTTTATTCTTATTGCAAGTGTGAAAGCATATAGTTTTTTCATCCATTTTTTCATCTGAATTATTTCGGGCGAACGAAAAAAAATTAAAAATTATTTCACTATATCCAAAATCTGACTCTCATAACTCCTATCAAAAACCATATGCATCACTTCTGTGCTCAGTTACTATTTTTTAAAATCTTTTTTTGCATAACTGCTTTTATACTTATCCAGCAATTTCAGAATGTTCAAATGGGAAAAACTCGTGCACATTCCTGCCATCCAACGGCAAAGCTCTCCATCAAAACTTGGCAAATTGTCAATCAAAGCAGAATATTTTTTTTTTTCTTTTCAAATCGAATAAAATCGATACAGACAAATCATGCTACTTAATTCTGCTACTCAGTAGTTTTCTCAAGATAATAATTAATCGGATTATGAATGAACTCAAAATATTTCAGGATGATCTAGAAAAAGGTTAAACATTTTTTTATCAAGCATTTTGTCCCAGAAAGAACTGCAAATATAATCCAAAGCTGAAGTTACCAAAACATAATTTCGCCAAACATTTCAATGATTGGTAATAATCAAATAATGGAAATTACATACGAAAAAACAGTTCTAAGGAGAGATTAGTTTAATATTTCAGATCCAAATTGTCTTTCTTAAATTTTAAATAAAAACTTACGTGTCCAACTGGAGCTTTTATTTTATACTGACAGAAGAGATTGGGAGGGTACTCTGACCTCTGACCATACAAAGGACTGGATAAATTTCCTTTACGTGAAGCATCGTATTCATGGTATCCAGAACACTGGTAATCATCCGTTTTGCCAGCTGTAAAAAGATAGCGCCAATTAATTTAAAGTAAAAATAATGATTTAAAAACCATTTTAATGTAATAATATTTTTAAGATGCAAATTGCATGAATGTTATATGCGTGATATGCAACATCGTGAGAAAAATTAAACAGAGCTCGTGGTAAGAAACAGAGCAACAAAATTGCATGTTATTATTTCTTAGGTAGTAATAGCTCGCTAAACTTTTCTCTTTTTAAAATTAAATTGAAAATCAATGGAAATTTTTATGATTTTTTTCAGTAATTTCTAAGTATATTGATGTATAAAAATTTAATTTAAAATATAAAAAAATAAGTACAGTTTTCTTCTAATTATAAAAATATTCTAAAGTACATTTAACAATAATATTTTTCATTATTCATGCTATATTTTATTTACGAACCAGGTTTATTTAAGCCCAATTTCCCCCTTAATTTCAATAAGTTAGTTAATGTATTTTTAAATATATTTAACGATGTTTTCATTATTTTGGCTATTGGATTCTTGGATTTATTTTGAGGTGTATTGTGACACACACACACACACATATATATATATATATATATAATAAGGATATATAAAGCATAACTTTAAAATTTTTTCATACTGCGATGTTATGGAGTAGACGCTCAGATCTCTAATTTTTTTTTAAAGGTCAGAGAAATTAATTCGCAAATTTAACCACAAACGCTTTAGTACCTTCGAAAATTAGCCATAGGATTTTAATACTAAAATACACAATCAAAATACTTTAATAAAATCATCCCTATGATATAATTAATATAAACTTAGAGTTACTATAATTTATAATAAATAACTATGCAGTGCTGCATAAATTAACTTTATATCCTTTTTAAACTAATTTTTCGATAATTTAACAAATAGTCAATAAAAATAATATTTCACTATTTTTGTCATAGAATTAATGTTTGATAAAATAATTTTAATTGATTACATTGAAATGTGATTAAATTTAATTTAATTTTCAAAACTAAATTCGAATACAACATTCCTAAACTAAATATTTAATTGAAATAAATTCCATTCTTTTCTTGTAGTTTTTCATTTTATAAAATTTCCTTATTATATTACTATTAAGCGAATTATTTTTGATGATAAAGATTAGTGCACAGTTAAAATAGAAAAACGAATTAGAAAATATGTTTCAAATTTATTTAAAAGAAAGATTCAATTATGCAATATTTTAATTTAATTTTATTGGTCACTAGCCGCCTTTGGCGACCAGCTGGTTCGCCAGGAGTATAGCGTTCTAAAATTTTCAATTAAATCACATATTCATTAGCCTTGAAGTAATTCCGGGCATTGATTGACCTGAAATTAATATTTTCTTTAAGATGATGGACGGAAAGCTCTAAAAGTACACCTTTTCCTAATAGTATTCTTTAATTTTATAAATCAGTCAGTTTTAACCATCGGTTATGCTTCCAAAATATTAAAAAAAAAATTTCGATGATGTTGCCAAAATATTAAATATGTTTTTTTAAAGAAAGCGAGAAAGGGAAAAAAGTATTAAATTTATGATACAGATATTGCAAACGATTACATAAATATGCCATTAAGTCGGGATTTCAATGCATATCCTGTCTAAATTCAATCAGGTTTACCGTAAACAAAGAAGATTTATTGAGTTAATGATATAGATATTGCAAACGATTGTAGAAACCTTTGCTCTGCATTTATTTTTTAAAGAAAATATCACATTTTATATTTTATCCAGTCACGTGCTGAAAGTTGCATTTCTGTAGATTTATTTTGCGATGATAATTTTTTTTATTTGAACTTCCGGCATTCTTTTATTTTATCCAGTCACGTGCTAAAAAAACATGGTTAAAATATTTCTTTAAAAATTCGTTAAAAATAGAAGCTTAAGTTATACATTAAAACACTGATACCATTAGAAGGCTAATTTTTTAACCTTTAAATTGATGTAAAAATCATGTTTATGCGATCATATTTTCGGAAGTTATAGCGGAAAAACGTCGAAATTTAGCTTAAATTTTAATTAATTCAAATTCTAATTAAAAATTCGAAAAAAGGGCTCCGAGGTGCACATTTTGGACGTCCAAGGTATACATGTACCAAATTTGGTAGCTGTAGGTTCAACGGTCTGGCCTGTAGAGCGCCAACACACACACACACACACGCACACACACACACACACACACACACACGCACACACACACACACACGCACACACACACATACACACATTGAGCTTTATTATAAGTATAGATTAATTGTAATCACCGTATTATTATTTAATTTTTTATTTTAACCAGTATTTAGTTTTTATAAGTCCTTAATTTTATTTCATTCCCTTTCTTATTTCTAGATTTAAAAATAGCGAATAATTATTCAGAAATGAAAATATTGTTTTTGGCTTTGCCTCTCTCATTCCCAGTGTTCTCATCCCTTTAAAGCGTGCAATGGAAAATATTTCGCTTTATTACTGCGCTCAAATAATGACGGGGAATCAAGAGGAGCTAAAATGCAATCTTTTAAAAAACATCCTCTTTTTACAAGAAAAAATGTATCATATTTTATTTATTTATTTTTAAAAATTGAAAGTTCTTGAAAGTAAATTCCTGATTAGTTCAAATTGTTGATTTTGAATTACGAAATCCATTGATAAAATTAAATGTCACAAATAAAATCAAATAATGATTACATTTATGAACTAAATAAGTTCTAGTGATACTAAATCTCCAAGCAGTCTAGATCTGATTCACCCATAAGTAAGATACTTATGCAAGATTATAATCGTTATAGGCTGGAGTACTATTTGTAAATTGCGTAACGAAGACGTTTTTAAAAACTTGTAAATGGTAAGTTATTGGAACTAGAATAACTAAATTTAGCGACAATTACTTCTTGAATAACAGGAGCTACCCAAGAAAAAAAACTTCAAAATTTTATTTGTCTCTTTAATTAAAATTAAACAAAATTTTAATATTTATTTTTAATAATTTTTAGGCAAAATTTTGCACAAAAGTTACTTTTATACCATTTTAGAATAAAAGATACAAAGATACATGCGCTTTAATTATATAAGCTTTATTTAAAAGCGATGCCTTTCTAAGCTTTTATTAAATTTTAAGTATATTTTACAGAAATATTTCCCCCTTTTTGTTACTGCAATATTTTTGCCAATTCTGTGAAATTAAATACATTTATTATGTACATACTTTCTTTGCTATGCAGTTTTTAAACTTAAAGATAAGCGTATTATGTTTCAATGTTTAGGACTAGAAGCCCAAAACTGCTTTATATTTTTTCATTCAATATATTGAATTAAGAATTGAAAATTTTCAAGCAGTTAGTCTAAATATTCTAGGTAACAATATTAACTGATGAAATGCTACTAAAATAATAAAAAAAACATTCAAATTATTTAAAAATCACAATAATGATGCATGAAATACATAAACATTGATGTCACAATTTTCAAGAATCTCATGAAAATAAATAAACATTTTAATCATAATTTAAGATTTTTTTTTTTAAAATCGAAATTCTTTACCTGTTAAAGCAGCCAGCAAAAGCAGCTTCACCACAATGTCGAAGAACAGAAACCTGATCATAGCTGACAGTAGTTCTTCTCGACTGTGAATGAATTTTGCAGAAAGTTTATTACCGAAAAAGCCTTCCCTCAGGTGCAAGATTTCTCACTTGCTGCTTTGTGTTCAAGGGAAAAAATACAGCTGCTACAGATATTATACTAACAAAACATAAACTACTTTTTAGGAAGATAAATATACAAAAGAGTTTATTCCTTTATCACTGAATACATTAAAGGTCACAAAAATGATGCATTGACATACGTTCATATCTTGACATTCTACTACTTTATTAGAGAATTTGATTAAAGGTCGCCAAAAAAATTGAAATGTTTTGGAATTTGGTGGTTCTTTCAGTGTATCTGTGGTAGTGCTCCCACAACAAAGAGATCATAAAATAACATTCGCAATGTGTGTGTGTGTGTTTTGGGAGAGAGAGGGGTTGCAACTAAAGATAAATATCTAAAAAATTAAACTTCGTTCAACATTTTTTTTTTTGTAAATTTGTGTTTTTGTTTAGAAAATAATTAGAAACGAATCCCATATTGATTGCATGTGAGCATTTTTTAATCTCACCTACACATGAACTAGTCCTTTAAATTAAAAAAATCATGAATGTTCTTAATTTAGAATGCTAATCATTCAAAGGATAATAGTGCTCTGTAGCTGGTTAGAATTTCTTATTTATTATTAAAAGTGAATAAAAGGTGATTTTCATTCGAATTGTACAAATATGTTATTAATTAAATCTTTTCTCTGTAGAGTTAAAAGTTAAATGAAGGTGTTGCGACATTAAGCAATAAGAATCTTATGTCTCAGAACTGAACAATCCGCCTGCCTTCTAATTATTCTGTATATAATTTTAATTCGATATCCGTATGTATTGTGTATTTATGCCTGTCTTTAAATGATAAAAAAAGAATAATAACTATTGATGTATGTTTGTGGAGTTTTTTTTTTCATAGATATGTTTTTAAAAATGAGAAAATGTGAGAAACATCATAGCAATACGCTTTTGTTTAATTTTAATCAATTCAAAATTGGGAGACAGTTTGAAAATTTTGTCCATAATTGCTAAAAATACTATTGTATAAAATTATATTTACACTATTTTTAAATATAGAGTTTATCTTTTAATGATATCAGCTTATTTCCTTTTCTAAATTTCAACAATTTTTTGCATAAGTTTACGATGTGGCGATGAAATTTCCACTGCTTTCATTGTTTCGTCAGAAGTTTAATCGCTTATTGTTAAGAAATGCAATAACAAAAAAAAAAGAAACATTATCCTAAATGACTTTTCTTTAATTAATTTGGTCAAGAAAAGTTGAGCTCCACTTAATAAATATCCATAATTGCTTTTTCACTTGCAAGATATTATATTTACCTCTCAAACTCTAAACTACCGGTAAGTATATTTGTATTTTTGTGCATATGCAAACACGGTAGCAATTCATAAACACAACAAATGTTATAGATGAATTTCAGTGCGTGTATCTTAAAGCAAAAATTCAAAGATCAGGATTTCATCAAAATTAGAGCTAAATACAGTTCAAAAGCAGATTATCAGTTTGATTATCTTTGCGTATAAGGGCATGGCGATTAAAAGTAAACTAGGTTAATGATTTTTATATATCATCTTCATAAATCATAATTATAAATCATTAATAGAATTATGAGTACATATAGTTTATACCTGTATTTAATTTCATAAATATGTATTAAAACAATAATATTACTAAAAATTTAATATACACTGATGGAAAAAAAATCCCAACACTAGGAAGGAGCTGTGCTAGATAAACGAAATTTGGTAGGCGTGTTTATACATCTGAAAGATGACGTCGATTCAAATTTCGAGCTACACGCGTAAGTGTGGCGCTAGTAGCGACACTATGAACATGCAAAAGAGGTTTGCTTTAAATAAGCGCTGTAAGGTTCGTGATAGTTATTTACAGTTGAGATTTAACGTAGTGGGGTAATGTTAGTCAAGGATGCCTATGAGAAGACGAAGAAGCCATTATCAACAGCTCACTGGGTTTGAACGAGGTCGTGTTGTAGGGCTACAAGAAGGTGGGTTTTCTTTCCGCGATATTGCTGAAAGACTTGGCAGGAATGTGTCCACTGTGCATGAGTATTGGCGGCAGTGGTCAAGGGAAGGTACTGCCACAAGAAGACCAGGTTCCGGGCGGCCACATGGTACTACTGAGAGGGAAGACCTTCGTATTCGGCGTATGGCTGTGGCTAATCGTACTGCGTCTGCAGCTGAAAATCGACCTTCAGTTGACACCAGAGTGACACTACGAACTGTTACAAATCGGTTACTTCAAGGACAGCTCCGAGCCAGACGCCCTGTACAGTGCATTCCACTGACTCCAAACCACAGCCGTTTGCGACGTGAGTGGTGTCAAGCTAGAACTCAATGGAGGACGGAGTGGAGATCTGTTGTGTTTTCTGATGAAAGCCGGTTCTGCCTTGGTCGCAGTGATAGCCGTTTGTTGGTTAGAAGGAGGCCAGGTGAGCTCCTGCTAGTGATCTGTCTGCGGCATAGACACACAGAGCCTACTCCTGGAGTTATGGTTTGGGGAGCAATTTCGTATGACAGCAGGAGCACTCTCGTGATTATCCCACGCACCCTGACTGCAAATTTGTACGTCAGTCTAGTGATACAACCTGTTGTGCTGCCATTCATGAACAGCATTAATGGGGTGTTTTCCAACAGGGTAACGCTCGCCCTCATACCGCTGTTGTAACCCAACATGCTCTACAGAGTGTCGACATGTTGCCTTGGCCTGCTAGATCACCAGATCTTTCTCCGATCGAGCACGTATGGGACATCATTGGACGACAATTCCAGCGTCATCCACAACCATCATTAACCGTCCCTGCATTGACCGCCCAAGTGTAACAGGCATGGAACTCCATCCCACAAACTGATATCCGACACCTATACGACACAATGCATGCACGTTTGCATGCTTGCATTCAAAATTCTGCCTGTTACACCGGTTATTAATGTACTAACATTTCACGTTTGAAATGGCTGTTCTCGCCATTGGCTCTACCTGTGATCTTGAAACTTTAATCATTTAAATATGTTATGTAGACAAATGTATTCCTAAAATTTCATTACTGTACAATAATTTTTTCTTGGTATTGGGATTTTTTTTCCATCAGTGTAAAACAGTTTTATTACATAGTTTTAAAACACAAATTTCTATTATTATATTAAAAGTTTTCACGGCTTTCTCTTAGTTGGTTTTTGGTCTTTAATCTGTAATTTTCTGTACACAATTTTAAATTCAATCAAATCAAATTTTTGGAAATATCAAAATATTATATTGTTATCGGAAACATCCAAGTATACAAAATTCTAAAACCTTTAGCAGATTGGAAGGTGAATGAAAAATCTTACAATATGTGCTTCCATGTAAATAAGAAACAAGTAAATTAAAATAAAATTGTAATAATGAAACAAGCCAAAGAAAAAAAAAATGAAAATACACGGAACATTTTAAATTATTCAATATGGATTTATTTATGTATATTTATTGATAATCCTCTTAATCCAGTCTATTTTGAGAGCGGTGGAGGCGTAGACTGTGTTAGCTCCAGGTCCGGCACAGAGACCTCGATTATTCAAATCGGAAGTAGTCACGTAGCTAGCTGCTCCCATCACGTACCACCTGTCTGAAATTTGGCACTGCAATGGGCCTCCACTGTCACCCTATAAAAATTGTGTAAAAGAAAAATAGCAAAGATGTTAAAAAAAAACCTTTATTTAAATATTCTGTTAAATCGAAGCAGTATTGCAGATTCTCTAAATTCATTGTATGTGAGAACTGTGCTTTTAAAGTATTTTGCAAGAATTAGAATATCCAAGATTAAAATTGGAAATTAGAATAGAAATTCTGAAAGAATTAGAATTGCAAATTAGAATATTATGAGCATTCTAGAATTTAGAATTTCAGAACACGTTTTTAGAAAGCTGTGCTATATATATATTCGAGATTCCCTATTAATAGCTCAGGACCCCGGAAATTTGCAAGCATCATAGTTTGTTTGACTTCAAATCTTGCTTGGAAAAGAATATGGGTTTGAATGTTTCCTTGCTAAAGAGATGGAATCAATCTACTTAGCAAAATTCTAAGAGTCTTGTCTAGATGGTTGATACAAATTAAAGTCTTATAAGTTAGAGTTGATAATAAATTCGGGTAGTAAGTTGATTGTTTTAATCTCACCGCTTCTTATTGGTTTATTTGATTAAGAAACATCTAATTTACTTAATCCTACCTATTTGTTTGGTAAAGAACATGATACAAATATTCCCGGCACATTATAATAGTATAGGACCACATAAATGATTTCATTCAATTGAGAGCCGTGCACAAAAACAAATGGAGAAATCTGTCTAAATTTTTCATAAATGAGTAAAAAAGAGGCCTATTAAATCTATATTTAATGGTGCTCAAGAAATTGCGCATAATGGCTTTGAAAATTTTAATTTACATAGCTTTGAGCTATCTTATCTATATTATTTGAAGATTTATATAAACGTTATTCACAAATGCAATGAATGATTTAAAAATCTAAAAGTCATCGAAAGAATACAAAGTTAATTCAAGTAACTCAAAAAGAGTAACAGCTGAAATTGATGAATCTCGGGCCCCAGATGCTAAGAGATCGATAAATTAAACCTGAATGTTATATATTTATTATGTTGTAGACTCCTGATTTAGTGGAGAATTTGTCATTCAGTTCCAAAATCGTTTTTAACCATAAATTGCTTTCAATTTTAAACCCATCTTATTGATGTCAAAACTTTTGGATGATACTTCCTCAAACTAAAAACTTATTATATTTTCAACGCCGTCTGTATCTTAATGTTGATCGATCTCATAATGTTGATATTCATCAATGGTACTCATGCGATTATATCGAACAACGTCTTAATCAAAATAAATTTATATGAGTAATTCTTATCAATATGAATATATGATGGAATTTTTATAAAGAACGTCTTTTTTATATTTATTGTTTTCACCCCAAGTACTTCATTTCTTTGAAAGAAATTCCAATTTTAATTAAATATATCAAATTAAACAATGCACGGAACGAACGACCCAGTAAAATTCATTTGAATTTTTACTATTTAAAACTAACCTCAATATTTTTTCCTTGAACAATATATTTTGACAATGTGGCGTGAAAGTTTCAGTTTACAAAATAAATAATAATAATAAAATCAGAGAGAATGGTTTCCTGAAAACCTTTCCTATAATCTATAATAAATACGTTAACGTATAATCTCTAATAAATATGTTAAAGAAAAAGATTATTTTTAATGCTGGGAGATTCTTTTTTATAACGCTAACAAGAAATTTCAATTGTTCAATACATATAGCCAATCTTTTTTGTTTAAAGGCTTTAACTGATATCTTTATTTGGAAATATTTCAGAGATAAGATAGGTATGCATAATTTTTAAACTGGTGCTATCGCAAAAAAGTCATGTTTCAGGACAATTCATCACTGATTTCACAAGTGTCTAAAGCGTAGAATTGAGAATTTTAATATTGTGACACTGAATTTTATCCAATGTCGTCAATATTCTACGTAATTTTCTTCCTAAGTATTTAGTACATCAGTATTCTAAACTGAAAGACAGCAGAATAATCTGAATCATATGTCTAAGCGTAGACTGTGGTCGAAAATAGGCAATCGGAATTTTATAATATAATTAAACTAGCGGACGTGATCTTCCCGGAAATAACTCGCAAAAAATGCAATTCTTCTTTTCTCTCACATCCCGCATAAAATTGTTCATCTATGACATAGCTTTGAACTCTATGAGTGCGTAGCGCTTTAGATTCAGAATTAGCTTCAGGCCGGCGTCTTGGCATAGGGGTAGCTTGTCTTCCTCATTATCTGGTTATGTTCTATCTGCGAGTTGTGTGAATGCGCCCTCTTGTAAAAAGGAGTTGGGCAAGAAAATGAGTGAAACAAAGAGTGGCAAAGTTGTACCACTAAAACAAAAGATGAGTGGCAAAGTTGTACCACTAAAACAAAAGATGAGAGGCAAAGTTGTACCACTAAAACAAAAGATGAGTGGCAAAGTTGTACTACTAAAAGTGAATGAGTGGCAAGGTTGTACTACTAAAAGCGAATGAGTGGTAAAGTTGTACTACTAAAAGCGAATGAGTAGTAAAGTTGTATTACTAAAACAAGGGATGCTTCCTATCGGCTTAAATTGCTGCCTTAGTAACAGCGGACTAGTCCAATAGCAAGTGTCATAGGAAACAACAACACGAGTGCGTAGACCTTTAGTTTCAGAATTTCCCATCTTCCACATTCTTCATAGTATACAAAAGAAAACAGATATATATCTTTGGTTTCATTTTTTTCTACGTATAGAAAACAAATATCTAATCAAATATAAAAATTTGATTTTTTTAATGATTGCAATGTTTTCTGTTTGTGCACTCTTCATATGAGGAAGAAACAAAGAGAGAGCAGTTCTTACATGGCAAGCAGACAATCCAGTATTACCGACGCACACCTGACTCAGTTCGTTGCTGACTCTACATTTGTCTCGGGGTTGGGCAATTTGTAGCGTTTGCTTTAACGCGTGCGAGGAACCAGATCCTGTTGAAAGAAAAGAAAAATTTAAAAATAAATGCTATTCTTATTGAAAAATGAAAACAAAATTGTTACATTGTACTTTCTGACCTCTTTTAAGCAGATAATTCCTTTTTATTAACATGCCATTAATTTATTTAAAAAATGTTTTCATTTATTTAAATGCCTATTTGAATTATTTATTATATTACTTATGTCAAATAAATTTGATGTCATATCAATTATGTCAAATAAAATTCAAGATATATATACACTTTGAATTGTTGTAAGTCAAAGAAAAATTTAAATAAATAAATAAATTAGGAGAAAAATTTCTGAGTAAATGTGAGTCATTCAGATTATACATAAGAGAATCACGGAATTTCATAGTTGTTTATTGTCTTTGTATACCAAATTCCAAGAATGAATCGAACATAAAATGAAAATAATAATACTTAAAGTTTTCTCCAACGAAAATTTAATATGAGAAAACCTTGACAAACGTAGTGTTTGATATCGACTTAATAATTGAAGAAACAAATCTATCAATTCTTAAATCTTCTAACAATTCTTCTGCAAGTAATTCCATCCATCTAAGAATCCGATAGAAGAGGGGATTATTCAATTGTTCAGTACACTCTCAAATAAATTCAGAAGAACAAAAGAATATAATTTTTAATTTCGTTATTTCAGCCAGTTTTTCAACAAGCGGGTATGGTCTCCAAAAGTTTTCTTTCATAAAAAATATTTTACTCCTTCCCCACTCAAAAAACTTTTGCACTTTGTGAAAGGCTTGAACGTAAGGAGTTATCTGGTTTTTAGTTTTGAAATCCTACATATGAGAGCGTTGTGCTTCGTAAAATAGGGGGAAAAGTACAAACAGACATTTTCGACGTTTCCTTTTAAATTTATTGAAACTTAAATTTAGTACAGAACGAGAATTTTAACAGTAAAATTAGATGGTAAATTTGGTTTCTCTTAGTTTTGGCATTTTTGATATGAATGAAAAAGTGCAGATATTATATTATCAATGGTTCCACATTTTTTATTCAAAATTTGGCAAAAGTTTTACATTTGAAATGTTAAATTTTGTGTAACAAATTTTTATCCATCTCGATTTTCACTTTAAAGAGCTTTGCTACTACTTTTCACATTGCTGCAAAATATTGGACTTTACTATTTACTTTGTACATTCCCTTGCTCCAAACATTGCAATTATTGTAATTATTATTTTTCACATGGGCTTGAACAGAAAACAGGCAAGTTACTATGAACAAAGTAATGGCAGTGTACTAAATTTCATTCAGTTGGCTCAAAGCATTTTTTGATTTATTCTATTCACAGACAGGCAGACACTGAAAATTTCAAATTTATTGAAACTTCGTGTTCAAATATTTTGATGAATGCAATACTTTTTCTTTGTATATTTACATCTTTGCACTCGGACAACTCTTCCTAAGCACTTTCAAGATGGCATGTCATTCCGATGCTTTATTTATCTAATTTTGATTCTTAAAAATTCCTACAAAGTAGAAAGTAACTGTAGATTAATTGAACAGGTCATTGTGTAGATGAATAATTATCTATCGAATTCAGTATACTAGAAGAAATTACCCAATTATTCTTTAATACTAAAAGTCAGTATACAAGAAGATACAAAATGGAATTACCCAAATTTCTTGTAACTAATATATTGTTTATTGTAACTAAATAGCATTAGGTGCCATAGTGAGAGGGTTAATATCATCTGATTAACAAGAAAGGAAATATTACCTCTAGTTTCCCCCCAGCCTGTTCCATAACAATGCCAACCAGGCAGAGGATTGTGGCCGAATTCAGGCAGGCAGGCCGGATGAACTCCTGCGTTCAGCTGGACAGGCGCATTTAGCTTAATAAGACTGACGTCATCCAACAACTTATAATTTTGTATCTGAAAAGGAAATCAGTGTTAAAAGATATTACATAAGTTTTTATCCGATACAAATAAAGATAGATAACATGGCGAATCATATTAAATTCCAGTTATATTGAGTTTATGAGTGGTTCAAGTAATACATCAAAAATATTTATTACAGTTAAGAGCAATATTGATCAACATTCGTTCTCCAAAATCTTGTCTTAATTTGGCATTTTCCAATTAACTTTTTGTTTTTATAAATTGAAACTTATAATTAACCAATTATGTTTTAATGGTATTCTTTAAATAACAACCAGATAGTTGTGTCAAGTATACAGCAGTTTAGTTAATTTTAAGTTGACAGATTTCAGATCAGAAATATGATATATTTAAAAATATTAAGTTTAAAAAAAACTATGCCTGAAAAATGAGTTAAGAAAAAGAAAATGGAAACAAATTAAATTAGCAGTAACAATTTAACAATTTTGTTAAATAATAATCAACCTTTATCAACCAGTTTCGTTATAAACCCTGAACATTTTTTATTTGAGTTCAATTTCTCAAGCAGAAATTACATGTGATTTCCTCAACAAAGTATTTTTCAATTCCTACTATTAGTTCACATTCACCCTATATATATATTTATTTATATATCTTGTTCAAATTTTCAATCGTTTATAAAATAATTTTTATTCTTTTACTCAAATTCAAATACATTTTTTAAAACTTTTAGTGGATGACACCTGATGTTAGTATAGTTTTTTCACTATTAATTCATTTATTATTAAATTGAGTTAAATTTTAATACTTTAAATAGAGTTTTGGCAGTTTGTAATGAAAATTGAAATCAACAGATAGTACCTTAGTCGGTAAAATGCACGGATTTCAGTATTTTTCTTTCGCAAGTGAAGAATTCAAATTCAATTCTTGCAAAAATCAGTATTTTTTTGATAATTATTTAATGAAAAGTAACTAAAATATTTTTTTTTCTTTTTTGACCTAAATAGGAATTAAATTTTAAAAAATTATATTACTTGTTTATTCGAGTTCAATCTACCAGGCAGAAATTGAATGTGACTTCCATAAATAATTTCTAAGCATTATATTATGTTAGACATAAGCCCTGCTTTATTTCAATCATCTCACATATGCTCCGTTTTACTGAATTCTTGAATTTTCCTAATGGAATAAGTTTTATGGCATAAAAAAGACCATTAAAAGCATGACTGTGAAAGGAATATATATTTTTTTAATGCGCATTGTCTTTCTCGTCATTTCAACGTCACTATCTTAATCTTCATGAAAACTGAGCAAATAAGAAACATAATTTTTCTTTTAACATAGATAAAAAAAATTTCACGATTTAATATTTTATAAAGCAATGGAAACGGTTTGAATTGTATTGTAACCATGAAATATATCGTTGAATGTTTCGTAAAAGGAATTTTTTTCAAATGTGACTTTCAGAAAAAATGAATGGAATTTAAATTTTGCATAGGATAGATAATTCTTTTAAGTTTTTATACAAGTAAAAATAAATTTTGTGCAATAATATTTTTGGAAATTATTTCAGAAAACTAAGATTTCGTACAATTATAATTAATTCGTTTTAAATTAATTATTCATTAAGTTAATTCCTAATTTATAAAGTATATAAAATAGAATTAGGTGGTCATTGGTTTAATCAGTATAATGCCAACACACAAAAACATCACAAACATACTTTTTTTATAAAAATAATTTATAAATAAGCAATTTTAATAAAAAAATGATTAAAATCAAAATAGCTGCACTTCGGACTTTATAGAGGATGACAGCTTTTAAAAGGCAGAAAGTGATTTTTTTTTAGTTTCTCGTTCAGATTCTAAACCTTAGAAGGATATTTTAATTTTAACCACCCGTGATTTGAAGCTTAAAAAATCTGTAGTTATTGAGATATTTTAAATTTTTATGGTAGAAACGAATTCACTTACGTCATCTCCCAAAAGCTCGGGATAGGAGATCACCTTGGCACTCATTCGAACTTGCTGGTATGGAGTTTTCGTGAATTTCCCGTGGGACCCCAGAACTATCTTGATAGCTCCTGGATTGGCTTTCCTGTCCAAGATACCATATAGCGATTAGAAGACGATAGATAAACCACAAGATACTTTAGCAAAATTTTCCATTAAGAAAGTCATTATAATAGATACGGAAAATCATTATGAAGAATATTGCTAAACTGTACTAGATCTTTAAGAGAAATATTATTAAACTTA
Organism: Argiope trifasciata; assembly: GCA_026543055.1. Lineage (NCBI taxonomy): Eukaryota > Metazoa > Arthropoda > Arachnida > Araneae > Araneidae > Argiope > Argiope trifasciata. The sequence continues at coordinate 24,057 of JAPMOQ010040105.1, forward strand.
GTCTACATTTCATTATTCATTTATTTATTTCATTTGGAATTTGGTTTTTTAATATCTAAATTAAACATTTGAAGTATTTGTTAGTAGAAATATGTATCATTGAAATCCTGGATAAACTCTTTTAGAACTAATAGTACATATATTTATATGGAATAAGCACACTACCTAGACAGATTTCATTTATAGAGTGCATTAATTAAAAGCACACATGAAATACCAGAAACAGAACAAATTAAAACACACCTAAAGAAAGTAACAGTAAAGGATAAAGAATAACAAAGCTCTAAACCATATATACATAAAAATGAAAGCAATTAGAATGTGTCAAGAAGCAAAACACACACAAGCACAATAACAACACAAAAGCATGATTACACATAAATATCATAATATGTATAATAAAAACTAATATACAAGTACATAAAAGATAATAAAGTCAATAAAAAAAAAGAAATAAGGTCAAGACGATAAAAAATGCGAACAAGTCACTTTGAAAATCCTTGGAGTCGTATAGCAAGTTTCCCAGAAATTCTGTTAAAAGTATCAAAAAAATTATTGATTCTTGCACGAACACGCATTCTTGTCCTTCAAGTGAAAAAATATTGAAATCGTTGCATTTTACCGAGTGAGCTACTGCCTGCTGATTTCAGTTTTAATTACAAATTCTAAAACTCAATTTAAAGCATTAATAGTAAACTAAATTAAATTAATGAATTAATATTTAAAAAATCTATTAACATCGAGTGTCATCCCCTATGAAGTGAGTGGATGAATAAAAAAGTATTTTATTAACAATTTTTCAAAGGTTTCAATAATATATATAAATAAATATATATAGGGAGAGTGTGAACTAATATGAGGAATTAAAAACAGATTAATGCATATAAATGGGATTCATGACTACAATTATTTAAATTTCAGAAATTCTAAAAAAAAATTCTAAGTATTATCATAATCACCGAAAGGACAACTAAAGTCAAAGTGCAAATTTGAGTTCCAAATTTTAAAGTATTGTAATCCTAATAATTCAAAGGTGTGTGCTTTTTCTTGTCCACTTTTATTTATTTTCCTCGGTAACTTCTTTTGATTTAGATTTATGGAAATGGTTTTTAATTGTCATTTAGCAAAACAGAATGTACTAGTTTTCAAAATTTTTATATAAAAGATTAATAATCTACAGCAATCAATAAAGTAGTAATTAGAATAATCTCTCTAAAAATCCGGCTCAGAATTATAACTGTGCTTTTCAATGCATCCTAAAATATTCATAAAAATGTAATTTTTGTTCATGTTTTTAAATAAAGGGGTCCCAAAATTAACGCAAGATTTGAATTTACCACCATTCGTGTAGTAAAGTGTTGTTAACCCTAATAAAAAAAACTATTTGACAGCTGATAGTTTAGGGTTAGTAAAAATGAAGAGTTAAATGACAGAGCAACCTGTTTTCTTTATTGCACAATATTTCAAAAATAATGAAAGTCTTGCCGCTACATTTTGAAAATTTGAGAATTAACCTCCAATATCGTAGGATTTAACAATGGTGGGTTTCTTTTCACAGAGTTGTTTGAAGCCAAAGGTCCTATGTCAAGAAGCATATAAGCATGTATACATTGAAAAATGAAATCCAACGCTTCTTAAACGAAATTCAGTCCCATTTATGCAAAATGGTCATAAAAAATTTCTATAAAAAACAGGTATATGCTTGGCTAGCAGTGGTGACCATTTGCCCTGTGCGTTATTCCATACATAATCCTATCCTATGCACTTTACGATTCAATAAAATTATAACAATTTAAAGGAAAAAAAACTCGTTTTTTATTTAACTGAAACTCTGAGTTAACATGTTGTTCTATCGCGTAACGCTCCGTTTTTACTAATATTAAACTATCAACTGTCAAATGGTTTTTTTAACAGGATATCAACCCTTTTATTGCACTTATGGTAAAATCAAATCTTGCGTTGATTTTGCGACACCCTTTAAATTGCTAATAGCTGAAGATCGAATGTCGAAGCTGGTCAGAAATCAGTCTGATAAGGAAGATATGTGTGCACTTGTTTTCAATCTAAAAACTAGGGATTTATGAGAAAGATATAATTCAAAACTCATTTTTTTAATTCATACAATTAGTTCACACTCTTCCTACATATATTTAATTATATATCTTATTCAAACTTTAAAATCGTTAATAATATACTTTTTATTCATCCAATCAAGTTCAAATACTTTTTTTTTAAACTTGTAACGACACTTTATGTTAATATAGTTTTTTTTTCAAATATTTATTCATTCATTAAATTTAATTAATTTTTAATACTTTAAATAGAGTTTTAGCAGTTTATAATGAAAATTGAAATCAGCTGTAGATTTTAGTATTTTCAAAGATTTAAGTATTTTTCACGTGAAGGAGAAAAGTCAGAGTTCAGTTCTTGCGAAAATCAATAATTTTTTGAAGCTTAAATAGAAGCTTTTGAAGCTTTGAATTTTTCGATAATTGTTTGATAAAAAAGTAAATAAAATAAAATTTTCCTTGGTAGACATAAGTAGGAATTGAATTAAGAATTTTTTGTTTCTGTTAGTTGTCTAAATAATTTTTTAGCAATTCCGATGTGCTTACCCAACAACGCAGTGCGTAGCTGTGAGTACCCATAATGTGTTGATGAGCGTTCCTCCACAGAAGTGACCATTCGGCTCAATAGGGGACATTTGCAAGGATACTTGCCAAGGCCAGCTGTTAGGGATGGCCTCCTCACCACCCACCATACGGTCTACGCCTAGGCGAGTGTTTGGAGATATTTCGGGGTTTCCACAGTTACTGGGTGTGACCACCAGTTGATGATCTTCAGAAAAGTATTTGAAATAAATTAACCATTTTCTTTAGTTCACTACCAAAGACAAAGTCATTGATTATACTAAATGAGACAGTAAAATGGGTGAAATTAAAAACGTCACCAAAAACACAAATTTGCTCAATATATGAGCCCCCCAACCCACCCCAAAGAAGGTTTCAAGCAGTAGTATTTGAAAAGTAGAGAATATGGATGGGAATATTGTTAACCAGAGTGGAGGCAGATGGCCTAGCTGTCTTAAAGGCCGTTTACGCGGCCTATTCCCCGTCTGCAGACGAGCCACGTGCCGCCCTTTGACAGGTCTTGCGGTTTTCTGGTCTCTTTGATGACCCCTCCACTTACCGACAATTTATCGGTAAAACTGCCCAGGCATCATAGAGACTAAGAGGGGTCGAAGGGGAAACACATCCTTGTGGCTATGGGGGAGTGTGATCCCCCAGTAGGTAAGAGATCTGATTAATGACCAAATCTGTGAAATGACCCACCATGGGACCCCGGCTTTAGAGACCATCGTTCGAGCAGATAGTGAGACCTGAAAGAGCGAGCGACAGTAAGAGCAAAATGTCTGGACAAGTGGTCTTGCATAGGGGTGTGAGCCATGATACGATTTCTATGGGCCAAGAATGCGTCATTCACAGACAAATCATTCAACTGTAAGGAGGCGAAGCAATGGACAGACAACAGGTGGCGAAATGACGTTGTTCTTTTAAGGGTGCTGTATACACGCCACCTACAATTTTCAAGCGTAATGTTATCCTATGGAGAAAATACTACGATCTTATTCCGTTAGATATTGCGGTTTCTGTTTTATGATATTAACTGCAATTGGTAGAAGGAATATAAACACAGGTTTCTGCCTAAGGAATTTTTTTCTCGGACTTTTCAAAGTATTTTTTAAATATTTATTAAAATATAACATAATTTCAACTGCGCTATTTAAACATTTTTATTAAAAAATCTATCATAAATAAAATAAAGTTAGCAAATATGAAACATCCGTTTGGGTATCTTCTTTCCAATGCATATTAAAAAAAAATTAAAATGTGTGAAAACAGTATTTCAGACTTAAATTGGAAAAATAGTTCTCACTTCCCCCCAATTCTGCTTTAACTCCACCCATTCGCGAAGGAATACGCTATAACCCCTCCCTTTGCCCGCTGATTGTTTGTAACTTTTCTATTCTGGTTTTCACTATTCTATTCTGGTTCTTCCCCTCAACATTTTCTTACTTTTTTTTTTTTTATTTTGTTTACCATCACAGCTGTGCTCATTTGCGCAGGGGATGGGCTGATTGGTAATTATGGGATTGTTGAAGTAAAATACCCAACATCCTATAGAAATATTTCTGCAGATGAGGCAATAAAAAAAATCCATTCCACAGGGTCAGCTGCGTATGACGCAAAGATGTTTTTGTATATTTTCTATGTGGACGGAGAAGAGGTAAAAAACAGAAAAAATAACTTGTGATGTTATATTTTGGTAACCAAAAAAAAAAAATGGAGAAAAAATTGAGCTTCTTTTATTTTAACATTTTATTGCCAGAACTTGTTGATCCAAGATATCCTAGATCGATGAAAATTCGGGATCTATCTACTATTATTAAGGCAAAAATCAAAAAAAGGAGAAAACACCTTTAAATAAAACACTTTTAAATAAATAAGAATGTTTCTAAAGTTTTTTGTTCTCTGCACACTTTTATAACAACACTTTTTTTTCCATTTTCCTATAATTCGTTGCTATTCTGTCTACGATTTTTATCAATGTTTCATACATTTGATCTTGTACATAACGTTCATCTTATTTCCATATTTTGCTATAAAGGGTAATAAATTTTATTCTTATTGGAAAAATTATATTGCTTTTATCGGGAAAATAATTACTGGAATTAAATTAATTTAAAGAGTGGTAAGATATAAGAAGATCTATATCCTCTTTTATTTACTAATATTTGAATATTCTCATATTTCTGAATACGTTTTCTTCAAAACTGCTGTGATCTATACTCATAAAATAAAATGTATGTATATTACATTAGTTCGCCAAGCAATATCTTTCTTAAAAAAATTTAAAACCAGTCTAAAATTATTATTTTTTGACTTTTTAAGGATCAATACAATTTAATAGCTTTATTTTATGTTTCTGATACTGATTTTGCTAATATTTATCAAGTTACGTGCAACTCCGTGCAAAATCTGCTAATTACATTAGTGATTTGAGAACTATTTTAGAAATCTTAAATAACGCTTTTAGAGAAATTTTCATGCATTGTTATCCTTAAATTAAAATGACAACAAAGTAATATTTTTTTTAAAAAAATGTATATTAGCATTTCTGTACCCATATATTTTACTTTTGATCTTTCAATCTATTTGTGTATTTACATTGGTTATATTTGGGCTTGTGAAAATAATTTTTTAACAGAACAAGTAAAAACCAAGTATTACGAGCAGCTTCCAAGTTACTGAAAAATAGTAATTTTCATTAATTAAAAATGAAGTGAAATTTTAGCGTTTTACGTGATAATTTCCGAAAATATTACAGCACAAAACGTTTTTTCAACATTTTTAAATTCAAAAAATAACCTTATTAATAATGTCACTCTTTTGCTGCACTTTTTTTTTCATATTTTTAATCTATATTAAAAAAATATTGTAAACGTATTTTACTTTAATATATATTTAATTGTTGAAATGAAATCCAATTCTCATTTCAATTAAATATATATTAAATATATATACTCTTTCATTGTTGCGACCAATATTTCTTTTGAATTTTTTTATGATGACATTATGAAAAAACGGTTTATTTTTACATAATGTGTAGATTTCGATATAAAAATATAATTTTAATATACTTTTTTAAACTTATACATACAATTCAGGTTTCGTAAATATGCAACAGTGAAATTTTTATTAAGTGCATTAATTTTTAAATCCTCTGACTCTTTAATGTAATAAATTATTGGATGTATAAGAATCAATGTTAGTGAAATTAATTATATTAGATGGGAATATAATCTGTAATGCGCATAAACAATGCTGAATGAGAAAGTTTTTATATTAATTAAACTTTAAATAATTTCGTTTTTCCAAGTTTCCATTTTTGTGAGATTATTGAAAATTAGAAAGATGCCTTGGACAGAATGTGGAACAGTATAAGTTTTTTTTAAAAACTAGAAGTAAATGTTGCATATCTATAGAACTTGAAGTTAAATATACTCTTGTGAGTAAGTGATCCAAAGCTAGCTGATTTTAGCAACCATAAATCTGGATTATAAAAATTAACTAAAACTATGTTGATCACTTCTTTCATAAAAACTTTTTCTTATATGACAGAGATATAAGGTTTTTTAATGTTCATTGGCATTCATGTAACAATATATTTTACAACTATTTTTCTTACAATTCATGGTTATATATGAATAATCATAATTTCTATTTTGAGCGAAAATTTATTTAATTGAATCTCATTAAACAATTTTCTTTTTAAATTTTAGTTACTTACAAATTTTAAAAAAAAACTGATGAGTCTTCAGAAATGTGGAAAAGTTTTGACTTATTCCGGATATTAGAGAAAGAAAAGTTTGCGGTTACTTTATTCTTTTCTTCTTTAAATATATGTGACCATATTATATATATTATTACAAAGCTAAGATGAATTTTCAATTTGAAACATTCCAGAACCAGGAGACATTTAATCTAATATATGCAATATCATTAATTACTTTTTCTTCCACTTTATGCTTATTATCATATTCAGTTGGTTATATTCCACTGATAGAATAAATGCTATTACTTACTTTTCTAACATTATTTTCAAAATATTCCTTTTTTGTCTTTTTAATGAGGTACAAATGACTCATTTAATCAAAATTTAGGACATTTTCTTTTTCGATAAAATCAGAGAGAAAGTAGTGTCCCAGCTACATAGAAATACCAGGTCTTATCAAATACGTAGCATGAGTTGAAAAATTCTCTTTTATTCCTTTCTTTTTTTTTCCTTTTTTAATATTTTTAAATAAATATTTTTAAAATATTAAAATAAAAAAATGAGGGACGTTTTATTTAAATTCACTTTTATTACTAAATCTATTGAGAGAAAGGATTGAGCCCATTGTTAAGGGATCAGTTTGAGGTCTTACATTTACATAGACACATAGATCTTCTCCAATTCCCTTAGATTAAAAAAACTAACAATCGTATTTATTGCTAAAAATGAAGTCTTGTTAAACGAAATACTATAAATATTAAATTATTCAATTACTCCTTTTAAATTACCGGATTCTCTAATCTTAATTAACAGAATTATGAAGAGTTAAATGTCCCAAAATCGAAGTACTTCAATAATTTATCAGTAATGTGTTCTATGTTCTAAGAGTCCTATTAACATTCATGCCGCTCTCAGTAGTACGATTTTCCGTGCAGCTCTAAAAAGTATATTTTCCAAACAAGTTTGGGTGGTTCAAAAAACCCCTCTCGTGATGTACAAAGACAATGGCGGTTTTCAGAAGACCTCTTCAAAGAATAAGGGAAAGTTTTATTGGGGGCAGTTTGGTGGGTCGGTTGACCTTCTGAATGTCACACTCCCACACAGCAATATCTCCCGGGAACTAGGAATTCTTTTCTTGATGGGTGTTACTCGGCTTGTCCATCAAACCTTCCTTCGTTAGTTTGGTACCGCCTTATCTTCCCTTACTCTTAAGCGAACAGAGAGCGACCGGGGAACCGCAATAGGGACACGTTTAGTTGGGAGGTCTGGAGCTTCCACCATATAGCCTCTATATGGTTCCCAGTGACTATTTCCCGACATTGAAAAAACGTTATTCAAAACAAGGCTCATATCATACGGTGATATTCAGAAAGGTGCAGATAATTGGCTCAGTAGCCAAGGATCTGATTATTACCAAGACGGATTATACAAAGTGGTTCTGTGGTGTGATAGATGCCTCAACAGATGCCTCAACAGATTTGGTGATTATATAGAGAAGTCGCCGCCACATATGTCTCTTAATTACCACTTGAAACATGTGTCTATTGTTAACAAAGAATTTTTCCTTTGTTTTGTAAACTTTTATTATGGATCGCCCCTCGTATCAATTAAGTAATTATAAAATAAAATATTTATATATTTCTAATATGTAAAAGCTAGTTACTTATTTGAAAATTGAGAATCCATTCAAATAAAAATACAAATGTCAAAATTTTAAAAAGTAAATATTATCTGTCTGATAACGGTGGTTTCCAATATTCTTTCTCGCTTTTTCTCTTCAAAGGTTTTCATAACGTATTAAAAAGATAAACCCGTTCAGTCTTAAATCTTAAACTTGTTTCTTTTTTTTTTTCTGTGGCATAAGAAGATATGAAAAATATTGACAGAAATGTAGGAAAATACAAAGAGCAATAAACAATGTGGTATAAGACTTTTAAAGTAGTATGGATTATATGTCTACTGAAGTTTGCACATAGAAGACATTTTACGGAAAAGGCTTTTAAGAACAAGTTACACAAAATATATAGTTGAAACTTTCAACAGTAATGTACTTGAATTTTAGCGGATGATTAACATTATTTTACTAACGAATGTTCTTTGTTGACCAAAGTAGGAACTGATTTTAAAAAAACTACATTGCCTGTTTTGTCTACCATTAGAACCATTAACTGCGATACAAAATATTTTTTTGTTTGTATTCAGCAATACAATAGAAACTTTCTACTCACTACAGCCTTCTTCATCTGTACCGTCCCCACAGTCATCCACTCCATCGCATACTTTGCTAGGGCTGTAGCAATTACGATTACGACACACTTTAGTGCCAGGTTTGCACAGTTCTGCAAAAACGGATAAGCACACTTTGAAACCAGCTCATGCATTTTTAGGAATGTTAATCAATAAAATGAAAGTAATTCTTTAAAGTTATAAAATAGTGAAAATGATAATTTTCCTAATTCATAACTGTTTTCTTTAAGAAATTGTGATACTGACTCCATTTACAAAGTGCATTATTCAAAAAACACACAATGGAGATTAACCACTAAGTAAATTAAACCACACATAAAGGAAGAACAGAACAAAATAAAGAATTACAAAGTTCTAAAGAATGTATAATTAAAAATGCAAACAACTAGCGAGGGTAAAACAAAATAAAGTACGCAACAACAAAATAGCAAGATAAAAGGATGAATACACATAAATATCACAATTAGTAAAAAATTTTTAACTAAACATTTAATCAAATTTTAGCAATTTTTGCATTGACTTCCGAAAATATTATAGTACAAATAATTTTGCACCATCTTAGTTTTCAAAAATCATCCTTTCAACTATATTAAATACTAGACGCCTTTGGCGACCAGCTGGTTCGCCAAGAGTAATGGGGTCTAAGATTTTCAATTAAATACTTATGTGCCTTGCTCTCTTTATAATTTCTCTGCCAGATATATTTAAACTTCGAAAGTCACGTAACACTGATTTACTAAATTAATGATATAGATGTTGCAAACGATCATAGAAACCTTTGTATTTTATTTCTTTTTTAGAAAACATAACATTTAATATTTATTTAATTTCATCCAATCACGTGGTGAATGTTACATTTTTTTTTTTCGATTTAATTTGCAGTCATAGTTAATTTATTTTTTAATTTGAACTTCTGTCAGCATGATTTCAACAGTTTAATGAAAGCTATTTTTTTCCCTTTGCTCGTTCATTATTTATTTTAGAAAATGTCACATATTATATTTCTTTTATTTTATCCAGTCACGTGCTAAAAGTTACATTTCTTTAGATTTAATTTGTAATGATAGTTGGTTTTTTTTTTAGTTTGAACTTCCGTCAATAGGATGGCAACACGCTGATAAAACCTAATTTTTCCCCCTTGACGTGCTCGTGCAGATTAAATTTTATTGTTTTGTCCGAAATATATTGTTGTAAAACATGGTTAAAATATTTCTTTAAAAATTCGTTAAAAATAGAAGCTTAAGTTATACATTAAAACAAAGATGCCATTAGAAAGCTAATTTTTTAATCTTTAAATTGATGTAAAAATCATGTTTGTCCGATAATATTTTCGGAAGTTATAGCGGAAAATCGTCGAAATTTCGCTTAATTTTAATTAATTCAAATTCTAATTAAAATTTCGAAAAAAGGGCTCCGAGGTGCACATTCCCAAGCTCCAAGGTATACATGTACCAAATTTGATAGCTGTAGATCCAACGGTCTGGTCTGTAGAGCGCCAACACACACACACACACACATTGAGCTTTATTATAAGTATAGATTTTATAGTATAAATATATTTTCTATGTTTAATCAATTTTAAAACAAGATGTTTTAATCACATTTTTTATCATTAAACTTGAGAATTCTGAACGAATATTAAAAGAATATCTAGACACAATAAATTGTTTCTTTCGTTACCATTCTGAAAGAACACCAAGCTTTACAATTCTAAAAGAATATACAAATGTAATATATAAAAATGAATATTTGTTTGTAGAATAGAATAATAAATGTAGAATAAATACTATTTATGCTTCTCCTTTATATATCCTTCAATTTTAATGAATGTATTCATTGCCGAAGAGAAAATAACTAGCATTGCCCCTATCATTCTTAATTAAACACGATAACTATTTCAAATTCGATGATGATATTTCCAAGATTATTTCTTCTAAGGAAGCAACGCCCTGATACCAGCTAGTATTGTGTAATAATGTGGATGATAGTATTTTAGTTTAGATTAAAAATGAGCAATAATGTGCTACAAGCTATTTTACCTGGGAAGTAATCTTTACTTAATAATTTTTGAAGTATCAATATTTTTAACAAAAATTCACTTGTCACGAATTTTTATTTTAGTCCCATCTGTAGCCACCTAGACTAAAAGCAATGGCTTATTAAGTGGATTATTCTTAACATAACCTTTGAAATGGTTTAAAATAGTGATATTACAAACTTCATTATTACTTGAATTTTAGTCGAAAAAAGTAAAACCAATTTACTCAAAATTTTAATACCACCATCATATTTTATTGCATAATATAATTTATTATATTGTATAAAAATTTAAATAATTTTTTTTGGAAATAAGCTTTATTATTTCGAACAATATGTGATATTTTACTTAATTTAAGGTATTTTTCTTACTAGACATATATTGTCTAATGATTTAGATATTGTTTAAATGCTAAATCTGTTTTAGCAAGTAGTTTCACAAGTTCTTCTTATATGGAACTTTCGAATAAATCTTGCCATATTCTGGCCAAGGTTTTTTTTTTTTTTTTTTTTTTTTTTATCACATTTTTTTTTTTGTAGTTAATATTGCTTTTCTAAACCATCACTCTGACTGTGTGAAGGAAAGAAAGTGTGTATTCTTTCATCGTAACTTAAAATTTAATTTAACATGAAATCACGTCAAATTAATTTCTGTTCAATAGATTTAATTCTCCTTTTTAGTAAAACACGAATTAAATACATTAATCAAAATGCTTTTAGCCAATTAAGTAAAGATATTTTGTATTTTAGTCGTGGTCACTTAATTATCTCATAATCATTTTTGTCACACAATGTTCTGTTCTCATGTTATCGGCAGTCTGATTACAGCATTCCATATCCTACTTGTGTTTCAATTTCTCTGAGATAGAATATTTATTTTCTGAGTGAACAAAAATATTCCAAAATGAAAACTGAATCCAAATTACTTACGCATATTGGGGCCAGATTCGTATTCTAAAAGATATCCTTTCCCTCCTTGCATGAAATCGGTCTTGAAAAGGAGGTTAATCTCGTTGTCAATTGAAAGAATAGGTCTCGGAAGCTCATGCCCACAAAGAATACCCAGCATACCACGATAATTTTTCCCTTGGATGGCAAGATAGTCTTGTGAACATCTGTCTGACGGATCCACGTCGAATTCTTTGAAGGTCACTTTGATCCTCTGTAAGGAGTATGGAAGTGGCAAGACGGTTAGTTGTAATTTTAAAGATTAAAATTAGAAAAGATTTGAAATTGATAAATTATCAAAAAGAACAATTATTAGCACTACTCAGTAATTACTGTAGAGGTTGTATAAAAATGTTTAGCAAATATGAAGTAAATAAATAGTAAAGTTATGCATTTGTCTCCGGTAGAAAAATGAATAGTAATAAGTATATTCAGTAACTTTTTATCTACTGATAGTCTTCTTGTGGTGTTTATAGTTGAAAATTATACCTTCTTTATAATATCTAATTAATGTTCGAAGTAAACAGTAGTCTTTTTAAAAACCGTAATTGATTATATTAAAAAAAAGACAGCATTTAATATGAATGCAACTGTTCTCAAATATTGCGAAAATTATAGTTACTAACAGCAGAGTGAGAGCTTTCGATCAACACAAGAAACATAGTTTGTGTCTATTACAGTGGATTCAGACGAGACTAATAGTTTGTGATCAATTATCTACGGTTATCCCATCTTGTCCTTGTGTCAACAGTTGAGTCAACGTCTGTGCTACAAGGGCAAATGATTATGCCGGCAGGATAACAATTTGCCACTATCCCATTGCGGTTACGTGATTTTCCTTAAGTCGCCTTCTATTGCGCGTAATTGTTGGTCTCGTGTGAGCCCATTTTTACAAAAAATTTTATTGCGTGCTTAATTTATTACATACTTTTGTTTTCAGTTTATGTAAGTTTATTTAATATCAAGACAAAATATCACGAGATATTCACCCATATAATGAAGTTTGAAAGTGAATGTTTTATTTTTATTTTCGTACTGGCCGCCTTTGGCGACCAGCTGGTTCGCCATGAATAATGTGTTCTAAAATTTCAATTAAATCACATGTTCATTAGCCAAAATTTAAGAAATAGTTAAAGTTAAAAGATTCAATTATTAGTAGTTAAAGAGTCGGTAACTTTATTCGAAAAAACTTTTTGAGTTTAATGCTCTAACAATTTATCGATTATGCTTCCAAAATATTAAAAATATTTTTTTCGGTGATGTTGCCAAAATGTTAAATATATTTTTAAAGAAAGCGAAAAAGGGGAAAAATTATTGAATTAATGATACAGATATTACAAACGATTATAGAAATATGCCATTAAGTCGGGATTTCAATGCATATCCTGTCTAAATTCAACCAGGTTTACTGTAAATAAAGATAATTTATGGAATTAATTATATATCTATTGCAAACGATCATAGACTCCATTGCCTTGCATTTATTTTTTTAGAAGATATCACATTTTATAATTATGTTATTTTATCCAGTCACGTGCTAAAAGTTGCATTTCTTTAGATTTGATTTGCGGTGATAGTTGTTGTTTTTTTATTTGAACTTCGGAATTGTTTTATTTTTTTTATCCAGTCACGTACTAAAAAAACATGGTTAAAATATTTCTTTAAAAATTCGTTAAAAATAGAAGCTTGAGCTATACATTAAAACAGTGATATCACAAGTTCATCTCTTTTTAATTAAAAGCTAAATATTCTTTATTTTTTAAAGCATTTATAGACTCGTGCTACATACTATGCAACTTTTTACTTCATTTAGACTTTTTTTATAGATGTATTTCTATTATTAAACCAAGCTGATTTATTTAATTAATAATATTGTAAAAGTCACAAAAAATTCTTTGCATTTTCTTTTTTTTAAAAAAAAAACATATTTCATTTCATGCAGACACGTGCTGAAAATTACATTTTTAAATGTTTAATTTGCAATAATTATTTATTTTTTTAATTTGAGTTTTTATCTATCTGATGGCAACCTATTGATAAAAGATAATTTTTCCCCTTCCACTCGTAGCGTGCTCCTGCAGATTAAATTTTATTGTTTTGTCCGAAATATATTGTTGAAAAATATAGTTGAAATGCTTCTTTAAAAATTCATTACAAATAGAAGCTTAAGTTAAATGTTAAAATACTGATACTATTAGAAAGCTAATTTTTTATCTTTAAATTGATGTTAAAATCATGTTTGTCCGATAATATTTTCGGAAGTTATAGCGGAAAATCGTCGAAATTTCGCTTAAATTTTAATTAATTCAAATTCTAATTAAAAATTCGAAAAAAGGGCTCCGAGGTGCACATTCCCGACCTCCAAGGTATACATGTACCAAATTTGGTAGCTGTAGGTCCAACGGTCTGGCCTGTAGAGCGCCAACACACACACACACACACATTGAGCTTTATTATAAGTATAGAAGACTAACAATCTTTACCCTATTGCTGCCTTTGCACCACATTCGGCCATTTCACTAAAATTCGGCAATTAACTGTTTTATTTTATTTTCTTCTTCTTCTTTTATATATTTATTTTTTTGCGCAGAAATGACTGACTAAGTTGAACCTCAGAAATATACCAATTACTTAAATAATGTAATAAATTAAGATGATTTGATCTGCTTTCTAATTTTTAATGACAAAATCAA
>JAPMOQ010040105.1:38327-49956 GCA_026543055.1 Argiope trifasciata
AATTAAGATGATTTGATCTGCTTTCTAATTTTTAATGACAAAATCAAAATTATTTAAATGTAATTTCTTCTTTGATTCCAAAGGTATTTTTAGCTTGAAAACTAATTTCCCCTCCACCAAATCAACCTCTTCGTTCAACATCCGTTCTCGAAACGAACGTAAGAATAATTTCAACAATATAAAACATTGTTGAAAATAAAAATCAACTATTAAAGAATTAAATATTGTTAATTGCAGGTAATGCATTGTTCTCATTCTTCATTTAGAACTAGTTTTAAACAAATACGCAGTTTCAAACAATTGTTTTTAAATAAGCTAAAGAATGTCTACAATCTTTATAGTTATTCATCTTCAAATATCATCGTTTTCCCCCATTTTTAAAAGCTATAGGAGGAGCATTTCCAGTTCTAATTAATTCTTAAAAATGGAAATTGTAATGTTATATTCTTCTCTTCAGTGTAGGTTAGTAATGAATAATTTCTACGTCTCATGAATTTTTCAAAAGAATCGAGTGAGAAATATTTTCAATAATAATTTCAAAAGATCTTTTTTTCTGTTTCAGAATTCCCAGAAGCTCTATAATCTTTGAATTAAACAATGAGGCAATATTTTCATTTACTTATATTTATCTTAATACAGATTTTACAGTAAAAATTAACGTTAGATTAATTAGTTGTTTATAAATTAACATAATTTCTGCAATTTAAGATGATGCATCGCGTGAGAATTAATAAAACTTATTTTCATAATAATTTCTAATTGTTAATCCCATTTAACTTCAACAAGATTTGTTTTAAATATAATTTCAACTTGAAGATCCACAACCTCAATTGCGAGGTGCCCCTTAATTTGAGACATGTTTAGGCAGAGAAATCCTAAGTATTTTTTACAAAGATAGGCCAGTGTTAAAATTTTTTATTCCTTCGTTATGGGCGTGGGAATGACGCTGGCAGCAATTCATTGAAGGGGGTATTAGAAATAATTAAATAAAAAAAGAACTTGGACTTCTATACTTATAATAAAGCTCAATGTGTGTGTGTGTGTGTGTGTGCGTGTGTGTGTGTGTGTATGCGTGTGTGTGTGTGTGTGTGCGTGTGTGTGTGTGTGTGTACGTGTGTGTGTGTGTGTGTGTGTGTGTTGGCGCTCTACAGGCCAGACCGTTGGACCTACAACTGCCAAATTTGGTACATGTATACCTCGAAGGTCTGGAATGTGCACCTCGGAGCCCTTTTTTCGAATTTTTAATTAGAATTTGAATTAATTAAAATTTAAGCGAAATTTCGACGTTTTTCCGCTATAACTTCCGAAAATATTATTGCACAAACATGATTTTTATATCAATTTAAAGATAAAAAAATTAGCTTTCTAATAGTGCCAGTTTTTTTAATTTATAATGTAAACTTCTATTTTTAATGAATTTTTAAAGAAATATTTTAACCATGTTATTATCACGTGACTGGATAAAATAAAAGAATGCCGGAAGTTCAAATAAAAAAAAATTATCATCGCAAAATAAATCTACAGAAATGCAACTTTCAGCACGTGACTGGATAAAATAAAAGAAATATAAAATGTGATATTTTCTTTGAAAAATAAATGCAAAGCAAAGGTTTCTACAATCGTTTGCAATATCTATATCATTAACTCAATAAATCTTCTTTATTTACGGTAAACTTGATTGAATTTTGACAGGATATGCATTGAAATCCCGACTTAATGGCATATTTATGTAATCGTTTGCAATATCTGTATCATTAATTTAATACTTTTTTTCCCTTTTTCGCTTTTTAAAAAAAAACATACTTAATATCTTGGCAACATCATCGAATTTTTTTTTAATATTTTGGAAGCATAACCGATGGTTCAAACTGACTAATTTATAAAATTAAAGAATGTTATTAGGAAAAGGTGTACTTTTAGAACTTTCCGTCCATCATCTTAAAGAAAATATTAATTTCAGGTCAATCAATGCCCGGAATTACTTCAAGGCTAATGAATATGTGATTTAATTGAAAATTTTAGAAAGCTTTACTCATGGCGAACCAGCTGGTCGCCAAAGGCGGCTAGTAGGAAATAAGAGAACATTTTACGATGAAGTTTACATGTGCTTAATTAAAATAAAAATTAAGAAATGGATTGTAATTTGAATTAATTTAAGAGGTATCATTACGCATGCACTCACACACACACACACACACGTATTTGTACAACATAAAGGACAAAAAGATAATAAAAAAATTCAGAAGATTCTTTTATTTAAAAATACTTTTGATTTAAATTATAAAGTATTTCGAATTCTCCTATCAGAAACTAAATTTTAACCCCTTCAAAAACGAAAAATTTAATGAACAACTACAAAATAACACAGGAGAATCAATATGGTTTGCCGCAGACCTATTAATTAATCTTCCCATTCCCTAAACTATCATTTATCTTCAACACAAGTAAAAAGAAACGCAATATTCAACGTAATACGATGGATTTCCTCTTTTATTTATAGAATTAAAAATTCTTCATTTTTCTGCGATACTAGAGAGGGATGGGTGAAGAGTTCCGACGAGGGTGGGTTGTCGGAGAGGTGCGAGTGCCGTGCCGAGTTTTCGTTGCCCCTCCTACTTCATAGACGTCTCTTCTACAGTATAAGTGCAGTTTACATCTTTCTTAGACTTCTTATAATTTTATTTTATTTACGTATTTTCGCTTTTAATGCATGCGAAAAAGTATGAGAAAGAAATCTGTGTCTCTTACATAATTCTATCACAACTTCAATGCCAGCAATTCATATATAAACTGAAAATATGCTAGAAATGACACAAATTCATATACACTGAGGGAAAAAAAATCCCAACACCAAGAAAAAATTATTGTACAGTAATGAAATTTTAGGAATACATTTGTCTAGGTAACATATTCAATTGATTAAACTTTCAAGATCACAGGTAGAGCCATTGGCGAGAAGAGCCATTTCAAATGTGAAATGTTGGTACATTAGTAACCGGTGTAACAGGCAGAATTTTGAATGCAAGCATGCAAATGCTCAAACATTGTGTCGTACAGGTGTCGGATATCAGTTTGTGGGATGGAGTTCCATGCCTGTTGCACTTGGGTGGTCAATGCAGGGACAGTTAATGCTGGTTGTGGATGACGCTGGAGTTGTCGTCCAATGATGTCCCATACATGCTCGATTGGAGAAAGATCTGGTGATCTAGCAGGCCAAGGCAACATGTCGACACTCTGTAGAGCATGGTGGGTTACAACAGCGGTATGAGGGCAAGCGTTACCCTGTTGGAAAACCCCCCATTAATGCTGTTCATGAATGGCAGCACAACAGGTTGTATCACTAGACTGACGTACAAATTTGCAGTCAGGGTGCGTGGGATAACTACGAGAGTGATCCTGCTGTCATACGAAATTGCTCCCCAAACCATAACTCCAGGAGTAGGCCCTGTGTGTCTAGGCCGCAGACAGGTCACTAGCAGGCGCTCACCTGGCCTCCTTCTAACCAAGAAACGGCTATCACTGCGACCAAGGCTGAACCGGCTTTCATCAGAAAACACAACAGATCTCCACTCCGTCCTCCATTGAGCTCTTGCTTGACACCAATCACATCGCAAACGGCAGTGGTTTGGAGTCAGTGGAATGCACTGTACAGGGCGTCTGGCTCGGAACTGTTCTTGAAGTAATCGATTTGTACCAGTTCGTTGTGTCACTGTGGTGCCAACTGCAGCTCGAATTTCAGCTGCAGACGCAGTACAATTAGCCACAGCCATACGCCGAATACGACGGTCTTCCCTCTCAGTAGTACCACGTGGTCGCCCGGAACCTGGTCTTCTTGAGGCATTACCTTCCCTTGACCACTGCCGTCAATACTCATGCACAGTAGATACATTCCTGCCAAGTCTTTCAGCAATACCGCGGAAAGAAAACCCACTTTCTTGTAGCCCTACAACATGACCTCGTTCAAACCCAGTGAGCTGTTGATAATGGCTTCTTCGTCTTCTCAGAGGCATCCTTGACTAACATGAACCCACTACGTCAAATCTCAACTGTAAATAACGATCACGAACCTTACAGCGCTTATTTAAAGCAAACCTCATTTGCATGTTCATAGTGTCGCTACTAGCGCCACAATTATGCGCGTAGCTCGGAATTTGAATCGACGTCATCTTTCAGATGTATAAACACGCCTACCGAATTACGTTTATCTTGCGCAGCTCCTTCCTAGTGTTGGGATTTTTTTTCCATCAGCGTATGAGCAAACAAGCTTGTAAATTGAGGATATTTTTTTTATTAAAAAATTAGTTATTTTAAACTCTGAAACTGTCAACAAAAATGTAGTCTTTCCACTTAAGTAAACGTCTTCGCTTAATTTTTTTACGTTTTTCACTCGATAAGCTTTTTGTTGACACATACTTAACATTTTAGCCACTTCCTTACCAAATGTATTGAAAAAGAATTATCTAATTTTTATTCTATTATTGAATGTAAAAAACTGGTCCAAAACAAAATACATTCATTTTATGTTGAATTTTTTTATTATTATTACAAGTGTGAAAGCATATAGTTTTTTCATCTATTTTCTCACCTGAATTATTTCAGGCGAACAAAAAAACATTAAAAATTATTTCACTATATCCAAAATCTGACTCTCATAACTCCTATCAAAAACCATATGCATCGCTTCTGTGCTCAGTTACTATTTTTTTAAATCTTTTTTTGCATAACTTCTTTTATACTTATCCAGCAATTTCAGAATGTTAAAATGGGAAAAACTCGTGTACATTCCTACTATCCAACGGCAGAGCTCTCCATCAAAATTTGGCAAACTGTCAATCAAAGCAGAATATTTTTTTCTTTTTCAAATCGAATAAAATCGATAAAAACAAATCATGCTGATTAATTCTGCTACTCAGTAGTTTTCTCAAGATAATAATTAATCGGCTTATGAATGAACACAAAATAATTCAGGATGATCTAGAAAAGGTTGAAAAAAATTTATCAAGCATTTTGTCTCCGAAAGAACTGCAAATATAATCCAAAGCTCAAGTTGCCAAAACATAATTTAGCCAAACATTTCAATGAGAGGTAATAATCAAATAATGAAAATTACATACGAAAAGCAGTTCTAAGGAGAGATTAGCTTAATATTTCGGATTCAAGTTGTCTTTCAAAAATTTTAAATAAAAACTTACGTGTCCAATTGGAGCTTTTATTTTATACTGACAGAAGAGATTAGGTGGGTACTCTGACCTCTGACCATACAAAGGACTGGATAAATTTCCTTTACGTGAAGCATCGTATTCATAGTATCCAGAACACTGGTAATCATCCGTTTTGCCAGCTGTAAAAAGATAAGGCCAATTAATTTAAAGTAAAAATAACGATTTAACAAAGCATTTTAATATAATAATGTTTTTAAGATGTAAATTGTATAAATGTTATATGCATGATATGCAACATCGTGAGAAAAATTATATAGGGCTTATCATAAGAAATAGGGCAACGAAATTACATGTTATTATTTCTTAGGCAGTAATAGGTCGCTAAACTTTTCTCTTTTTAAAATTTAATTGAAAATCAATGGAAATTTTTATGATTTTTTTCGATAATTTCTGAGTGTATTGATGCATAAAAGCTAATTTAAAATTTAAAAAATAAGTACAGTTTTCTTCTAATTATAAAAATATTCTAAAGTACATTTAACAATAATATTTTTCATTGTTTTAATGATAATATCTATATTTTATTTACGAACCAGGTTTATTTAAGCCCAATATCCCCCTTAATTTCAATAAGTTAATTAATGTATTTTAAATATATTTAACGACGTTTTCATTGTTTTGGTTACTGGATTCACTTTGAGGTGTATTGTGACATTATATATATATACATATATACACATATATATAAAATAAGGATATATAAAACATAACTTAAAAGTTTTTTCATGCTGCGATGTTATGGATTCGACGCTCAGATCTTTTTAATTTTTTTTTAAATGTCAGAGGAATTAATTTGTAAATTTAACAACCAACGCTTTAGTACCTTCGGAAATTAGCCATAAGATTTTAATACTAAAATACACAACATAAATACTTTAATAAGATCATCACTATGATATAATTAATGCTTGTGAAATATAAACTTAATAATAAATAACTGTGCATGATGCATAAATTAACTTTATATCCTTTTTTAATTAATTTTTCGATAGTTCAACAAATAATCAATAAAAATAATACTTCATTTATTCTGTCATAGAATGAATGTTTAATAAAATAATTTTAGTTGATTAAATTGAAACATAATTAAATTTAATTTAATTTTTAAAACTAAATTTAAATACAACATATTCTAAACAAAACATTTAATTGAAATAAATTCCATTCTTTTCTTGTAGTTTTTCATTTTATAAAATTTCCTTATTATATTACTATTAAGCTAATCATTTTTAACAACATAGATTAATGCGCAGTTAAAATAGAAAAACAAATTATAAAATCTGTTTAAAATTTATTTCAAAGAAAAATCCGATTATGCAATGTTTTAATTTAATTTTATTGATCATTAATTGTAATCACTATTATCATTTAATTTTTAATTTTAATCAGTATTTAGTTTTTATAAGTCCTTAATTTTATTTCATTTTTTTTCTTAATTCTAGATTTAAAAATAGCGAATAATTATTCAGAAATGAAAATCTTGCTCGAGCTGCCTCTCTCACTCCCAGTGTTCTCATCCCTTTACAGCGTGCAATGGAAAATATTTCGCCTTATTACTGCGCTCAAATAAAGATAGAGAATCGAGAGAAGCTAAAATGCAGTCTTTTAAAAAAATCTTTTTACAAGGAAAAATGTATCGAAATTTATTTAGTTATTTCTAAAAAATGAAAGTTCTTGAAAGTAAATTGCCGATTAGTTCAAATTATTGATTTTGAATTACGAAATCAATTGATAAAATTAAATGTCACGAATAAAATCAAATAATGATTACATTTATGAACTAAACAAGTGCTGGTGATACTAAATTTCCAAGCAGTCTAGACCTGATTCACCCATAAGTAAGGTACTTATGCAAGATTATAATCGTTATAGGCTGGAGTACTATTTGTAAATTGCGCAACGAAGACGTTTTTAAAAGCCTAACTAGAATAACTCAATTTACCGACAGTTACACTTCTTGAATAACAGGAGCAACCTGTTGCTACTTGGTGATAGGTAAGAGCGGACCTGGGACCTTACGGAGGGTAGCCAGAAGACATGACCACAAGATTAAAAGTAATCACTCAGACTTGAGGATGTTATCTGACTTATAAAGCTACCACTACAATACTCCCCCTCCAGTGAGAGGTCAGATGAACGATATTTTTGTTTCTGTTTAGTGGGAATCTTATTGGCTGTTGAATTTTTTAAATGCGTCTTAACTTTTTTTTTTTTTTTTGGCTGATAATTTATCGCCATTTTTTTTATTTGCTGATTATTTATCAGCTTGATTTATTTTCATTTGGCTGACTATTTATCGTCATTTTTTTAATCATTATTAATTTTCAATCACTAAAATTAAAGATATATGCTCTTTTATTATATACGCTTTATTTAAAAGCGATGCCTTTCTATGCTTTTATTAAATTTTAAGTTTATTTTACAGCAATATTTCCCTAAATTCTGTAATATTAAATACACTTTTTATGTACACACTTTCTTTGCTATGTAGTTTTTGAACTTAAAGATAAGAGAATGAAGTTTGAAATATATCATGTTACAATGTTTAGGACTAGAAGTTCAAAACTGCTTTAATTTTTTTTTTCATTCAATATATTGAATTAAGAATTGAACATTTTCAAGCAGTTAGTCTCAATATTCTTGGTAACAATATTAACTGATGAAATGATACTAAAATAATAAAAATAACATGAATGATGCATGAAATACATAAACATCGATGTCACAATTCTCAAGAATCTCATGAAAATAAATAAATACTTTAATCACAATTTAAGATTTTTTTTAAATCGAACTTCTTTACCTGTTAAAGCAGCCAGCAAAAGCAACTTCACCACAATGTCGAAGAACAGTAACCTGATCATGGCTGACAGTAGTTCTCGACTGTGAATGAATTTTGCAGAAAGTTTATTACCGAAAAAGTCTTCCCTCAGGTGAAAGATTTCTCACTTGCTGCTTTGTGTTCGAGAGAAAAAATACAGCTGCTACAGATATTATATCAACAAATCTTAAACTACTTTTTAGGAAGATAAATGTACAAAAGAGTTTATTGCTTTATCACCGAATACATTAAAGGTCACAAAAATGATACATTGACATTTGTTCACATCTTAACATTTTATTGCTTTATTAGAGAATTTAATTAAAGTTCACACAAAATTTTTTTTAATGTTTTGGAATTTGTTGATTTTTTCAAGGTAGTGCTTCAACAGCAAGGAGATCCTAAAATAACATTCCCAATGGGTGTGTGTTTTTTGGGAGAGAGGGGGGTTGCAACTGAAGATAAATATCTAAAAAAACTGAACTTCGCTCAACCCTTTTTTTTTTTTCGGAAATTTGTGTTTTTTCGTAGAAAATAATTAGAAATGAATCCCATATTGATTGCATGTGAACTTTTTTTAATCTTACCTACATATGAACTAGTCCTTTAAATTTTAAAAAAATCATGCATGTTCTTAATTTAGAATGCTATTCGAAACAATTTGCTATTCATTCATGATTTCACAGTAATCATTTCGCAGTTTATCTATCATTTCTTATATTTTTGAATTTACATTAAGTTTTACCATGGTGAAGTCGGGTCCGAGACGGCGCTATATGACATTGTCAACTTCAGGTTGTTGTTACTTATGGCATTTGTTGTAAACAAGCCGGCTGACTAAGTCAGCGATTTAAGCCGGATTTTGTGCAGCAGTTTCTGGGAGTAAAAGCCCTTGCGCAGTTGAGGGTAGAAGTCTGACTTCTAGCTCATACGAAGATGACACTCTCACACTCGCTAGGCCTTATCACACGGCAAAATATCGTCGGCACTTTCCGTCAGCAGAAAATGACGTCATCGTAACGTCACTTTAAAGTTTCTCATGATTGGTTGAATTTCGCTTGCGGACAATATTTTCATCACTATCGTCGGCATTTTCTAGCTGATTAACAAAAGTTGTCGAATATGAAAAGCTAGTTTGACCGGTTCTGAGGGTAGAAATAGAAAATAGCTGACGAAAAGTGCAGACGATATTTTGCCGTGTGATAAAGACTTTATCGCACGGCAAAATATCATCGGCACTTTCCGTCAGCAAACGACAAAGAAAGTGACGTCACTTGTGTGACGTCAATTCAAACTTTCATATGATTGGTTGAATTTCGTTTGTGGACAATATTTCCGACAACACTTTCGAGCTGGTTCGAAAAAGTTGTCGATTATGAAACTTGCTTGACCGATTTTTGAGGGTAAAAAAAACGAAAAGTGCTAGCGAAATTTCACCGTGTGATAAGGCCTTAAGGCCACCTCATTGTTAGAACACAGGGTAGAAAGCAACCATGATGAAGTAGGAAAACTCATATCATGTGGAATACGCGCTACCCTTAGACCAGAACATCGTCGAAAAAGGCTCTAATAATTATTAAAAAATGTTTTTTTAAATGTAAAATCGTATTTTTTCAGGGAAAACACCGATATAAATAAACATAAAAAGCAAACATATTGAGTGTAAATAAGTAAGAAGATAAAACAAAAAGTGCGGCTCGAACCAAGCGCCCGCAAAACACGCTCATGCATGCTGTTCATACCAATATATTGCACTGCGCGCATGTCAAAGCGGAATTTGAATATACTTAATTTAATAATTAGTAATAAAAAACGTGTGTGTGTAAAATCTCATTTATTTTTCAGGAAAGACACCTATGTCGATACACTTAAGAATTAAAACCTTTTCAAGATTTAAAACTTGAACGAAGTTATATGATGAACAAAATAAAACTAGCACAAAAATGAATCAAACAAACTTTCACCAGTGTTCGAGTAATAAATCAATGGGAGTGCTCTTTTTGACATTTTCTTGCACACTCTAAAAAGATTTTATCACTCTATCCGACATTCAATTGTAAATGTTGGTACTCGTATATGGGATATTGAGTAATTTGATAATCTACATTTTTAAAACTAAACCTGTGTACTAAATTTTATCTTAAAAACCTGTGATCTAAATTTATTTGGATATTTACGTTTTTTTTTTAGTTACCGAACTCAGTTGTACGAAAACAGACAGATTTCTAATGTATAGATTTTCATCAAAGTTTAATATAAATCTGCAAATTTATTGTCAGACCATATATCAAATATCTGAATTGTGTGGTGTTCAATTCTAGAAATTAAAATGGGGCGCCAATTTTAATTGATTCAAAATTTACACAGACAAGCAAATATAATTGTTCTAAAGACTTTTTCTTCCTAATTGAAAGGAATGTGATGATTCATCAAACTCTCCAGATCTATTTTAAATGCATTCAATCAATGTCGGCTATTCCTCCAACTATTTTTTTTCTCGTTCCTTTCTACAGATCTTTGAGAAAGAATGTTTTAATTTTAATAGTTTTTATATGCACGATGGCTCTTTCTTAAAATAAAAGCTATTATTAGCTTGTACTTATACTTAAATTTCCTAATCACTGCTACTTATAAAGGATGAAACCTTTCGATAAGAAGTATTTTCATTTGAAAAGGAAAGAGAAGACAAAATAACATTTAATCAAAAATACCTCAAGTATTTGAAAAGCAATAATGATGTCCTTATAACAATTTTCCTGAATCGTCAATCACTTATAAAAAATTAAATTAATAAAATTAAAAACAAGCATTCGAAATAGCTTTTATTAATTACGAAAAATTTGATTAAATTGTTTGATTTTAATTGTTCATTTTCATGACCGATTTTATATAAGCGACCCCCATCAATGTTAGGGCAGTGACGAAGTAACTGTAAGCGGTATCCAGGTTTTCGCCCACTATTCATCATATTTAACGACATAAAAATAAATATAAGCATTTTTATTTTTGTTTTAATGCATATTGTTACAAAACTGTAATGTTGCTTCCCAGCACAGTTAGGTCAATCATTGGAAAGACCGTTTTACTGTTACTTTGTTGCATGTTTATAAAATACCGAAACAGTGACTTCAGGGGTTGGTGACAAACTTTGCGATTATTTGACAACTTGGGAACGAATTTAGAGACAAAATAGATAATACTGGAGACTTACAGCATTTTATTGATAACGCCAATAAGAACCGAGATATGTCTGCTTGTTTCGTAACCTTTTCTTCACGGCTCTGGGTACTAAAAAAGGCCGGCAGTCAAAGCCGAAGACAATCGTAGAAAGAGTCATCAGAAAGTTTAGAGTCGTCGAGAGGTTTAGATTCGCATAGGATATTAGATGGATTAGTCCAGCGAAGAGTGTATGTTCAGTGGGGCTCAAACTATTTTTGAATTGAGTTATGCGCCGAGTAGTGGAATTTATTGTTGACGCAGCATCGAGGCTTTGAAGAGCAATCAGTCTTTTAATAGTGAGTTGGCAGTTGGATACAGTTGAAGAGAGGAGACGGTGTGGAATTACAGACATTTGGAAAAACCGTAG
>JAPMOQ010040108.1:0-10973 GCA_026543055.1 Argiope trifasciata
TTTAGTTTTTAATTTTAATTTTTTTGGATACATTTTACATCAAGAGGGCCCGGTTTTTTCCCTAACTTTTTCGTATACAAAATACGAAGTAAAAAAGAAGTCTTATGATCGTCAAGAAATTCGTATTTCAGATTTTGACGAATCTCCAAGCTCGAATTCAAAAATTACATTTTTGGCGATGTATCCTCTTTGTCTCTGAACTCGATTACTCAAAAACCTTTTAAGATATGCAGATGAAATTTGGTGCTGGGACTTTTAATCAAATTTGTAGAATTCTATCACATTTTACACGAACTCCATTAGGGAATATCATTATGTTTAGTTGTTTGAGATCAAACGAACTCGGTAATTACAAAACACAAACCTATGTGGATTGTAAATATGCAATTTGGTAAACATGTTCAACATTAAAATATAAAATCTTATCCAGTTTTGAACAAAATCTGATAAATGGTTGACTGTTTGTACTTTCTCAAACATATAAAGGGCCGCGGCGGCCCGGTGGTAAGGTCTCGGCTTCGGAACAGGAGGTTTTCAGGTTCGAGACTCCGCTGGTGTGGCGTGGCGTGGAGATGGGGTTGCAAGCTCAGGTGTCATCCTCGTCATCTGACCACGGCTCAAAATTACGAGGTCCATCCCAAAATAGCCCTAGTGTTGCTTTACAACGGGACGTTTAAATAGCCCAACTAACCTAAACAAACTAAACTCAAGCATATAAACGCAAAACCATAAAAGAAATGCCTTAATAATCAGTGAAATTTGGTGTGGTATCGTGGGACTACATCTATAATTCCGTGTTAACTCTCCGGCAGCGCATATCCCCGGATTGGCAATTAATCCATTTTCTATTGCATCCCGCGTTTTTCGCAGCTTGAAGTGTTTATTTTTATTATTACAGATTTTTATTATATCATATTATTATGTAACATATAGTATATAGTATCAGTTCACTTTGTTTGAAAATTATTAGAATTTGTTTGCAAATATTGCATATGAATAGTGATTTTGAAAAATTACACAGTCAGAGGGTAAAATTTTGATTTTAGTTGGCCCTGCAAAAAGGTGTCCAAAATATTTATTCTCACTCTAGATTCGGGCCAAATATCCATAGTTCATAATTATTATTTGCCAGTGCCATGAAAGATATTCACTGCCTTAACCGAAGTTAACATTTTTTTACAGAGAAAATAAAATGTAAAACGTTTGAGGAAATTTCTCCAGCTGTTTTTTGCTGCAATTAAACATACCTACATTGTAACGATGTTCATTACAAGTTTTATGTGCGTATTATTATCTACACTTATAATAAAACTCAATGTGTGTGTGTTGGCGTTCTACAGCTAAGACCGTTGGACCTACAGCTACCAAGTTTGGTACATGTATACCATGGAGGTTGGGAATGTGCACCTTGGAGCCCTTTTTTCAAATTTTTAATTAGAATTACGATTAATTAAAAATTAAGCGAAATTTCGACATTTTTCCACTATAACGTCCGAAAATATTATCGCACAAACACGATATTTACATCAATTTAAAGATTAAAAAATTAGCTTTCTAATGGTTTCAGTGTTTTAATGTATAACTTAAGCTACTATTTCTAACGAATTTTTAAAGAAATATTTTAACTATGTTTTTTTTATCACGTGACAGGATAAAATAAAAGAAAACAATGCCGGAAGTACAAATACAAAAAACCTATCAGCACAAATATATTTAAAGAAATGCAACTTTAAGCACGTGACTGGATAAAATAAAAGAAATATAAAACGTGATACTTTCTAAAAAAATAAATGCAAAGCAAAGGTTTCTATAATCGTTTGCAATATCTAAATAATTATTCAACAAATCTTCTTTATTTACGGTAAACCTGATTGAATTTAGACAGAATATGCATTGAAATCCCGACTTAATGGCATATTTCTATAAACATTTGCAATATCTGTATCATTAATTCAATAATTTTTTTTTTCCATTATAAAATGTGATAGTTTCTAAAAAAATGAATGCAAAGCCAAGCTTTCTATAATCGTTTGCAACATTTAAATCATTTATTGAATAATTTTTGTCCCTTTTTCGCTTTCTTTAAAAAATATTTAACATTTTGGCAACATCACCGAAACAAAATTTTAGAACGCATTACTCATGGCGAACCAGCTGGTCGCCAAAGGCGGCTAGTTATAAATAAATATATCAAGACGAATAAAATATTAATATGGCACCATCTTTCTGAAAAGGGATTTGAATAATCTGACTTTTCTTTACTGTGAAAATAAAAACTCGTTCAAGGAACTCAGTTTTATTCTCTTCTACCCTGTTTCCTTCTCATAGTTCCAAGTTCTATGAAACTGGTTTTTAAAAAAGTATTTTCCTTTTGTTTAGGGAAAATGAAATATACCACCGCTTTGTAGTTTACCAACAGAAATTTTTATTTCAAATCTTTAAATGGCGTGGGATTGAAATAGAATATTGTAGAATATATGCATTAAACTTACTTTGAAGCAGGTAAGTTAAATCTTTATAATTCACTGATTTTTTTCTCTCGCTTTTGAATCTCATACTAACATGTTAAAAAACATCAGTAATAAGTATTTATATTTAGTTCGAAGTCGAGAATAAAAATTATAATTTTTAAAATGATTTCAGAATTGCGTTTGTCAATTAAATACTTCCAAAATTTATTTCCTCAATAGTCCAAAATAAACAACGCTTTAAGGCTTTTAATTCATTTGAAATTTTCAATGTTGTACAAACATTATTTATGCAACATTTATGTTGAAGGCATTAAGTAAATTAAAATGATTAAATATTTTAACTAAAATATTACTACTTTATTCATTATACTTCATAACTTTTTTATTTATTTAAAACTTGGTTGTTAAAATCTAGATCTATTCAGAATTGTTTCTAACTGAGTACCGCACTTCCTAAAATCTGTAATGTGTATGAGAAAAAGAAAATTAAAATTTTTAACTAAAGAAAGGAATTTAGTTAAACATTTATAATAACTACGAGGATTGTTAATAGTTCTTCATATCTATTTACGAGAACAGATAATCTTTCCAAATATATTCCCGATTTACCTAAAATTTCTCAAACACCAGGACTGAACAAGTAATAAAATGCATTTAGCATAGAATAATTAGTCTGCGCATAGACATTTTAGTCTAAGAAAAATATTATATGTAAAATAATATTTAGACAACAACTTTTAAATTTACAAACTTAAAACGGAGCAATTTCCAGAGCAACTTTTAAATTTACTAAATTGCAAATGAACATGCGCCTTATGTCGTTTACAGAGAAAAGATAAAAAATAAACAAAATCAGTTATATCTCTTTAAGGGAAGGGTATAAACAAAATCAGAACTATTTTTTTCAGTTTCAAGGATGTGAAATACAGAGAATATATTGCAGTCTTCAAAAATTTCGAACTTGAGATTTTGACGATTATTCACATTTTAGACATTCATGAAGTCGGAAACCACATTTTTGAAAAATGCCCATTTGTTTGTTTTCTGTGACAAAGATAACTCCAACATCTTTTGAGTTAAACGGATGAAATTTGGTAAGCAGTAATTTTGTAAGCGGTATTTACATCAAACTGTAAGATATCTATAAAATTTTGCTCAATCTCTTCAAGTTCAAACTGCTCGGCTGTTCAAATGTAATTTAACACAATAATTACAAAACAACGAAAGTTAAATAAAATTTGTATCTCAAATTTAGCGTCTGTAATGCAAACATTCACTAAATTTTGAACCAAATGTGATTTTGTGACCACATTTTTGTAGTTTTGAGCCGCCAAATTTTTGTGTTTGAGTTGAACGGATAACGTGTGATATTTGATTTTTACACCAAATTTGATCTATCAAATTTTGAACAAATTCAATTCAGTAGAAGTCTACTTGCCCTGTTATTCAAATATATGTTATCAAGATAACTTCAAACTAAAAGAACTAGATGGATAAAATTCAGTTATTAAACTGATTTAATATATATAATGTGGACACCTGTCATATTTGTAAGCCAAATTCAACGAGTTGTTGAATATCTGTCGACAATTATTTTCAGAATCATGTAATAGCTGTAACTCAAAACTGCTGTCACCAGTGACTACAACTATAGTTTTATGCCAAATTTTTGTTTCAAACGTTTTGGAAAACGTGCCTAAAATACAAATTCGATTTTCGGATACCACACCAATTACCAAACAAATTGCTGAAATTCATACAATAGATCGAATAAAAATGCTAAATTTTAATATTTGGCAACTATTCTTCACCAAAATCAAACAAGTCATTCTTTTGGATAATATATTTATTAGAAACTTTTCAGGACATCACTTCCAATGGCTTCATGAAACATTTTCACGAATCACATGTGCTTCCTTTGTCAAATAAATAAACAAAATCATGAATATAGTCTAAATGAATTCTGTTTCGAGTAAGATTAGAAACAAAACAACGCAATAAAGAGTGGACAGCATCACTATTCACGATACATGAATTCCTGTTTTTTGCGGTCATTGTGTGTTTACTCCACTTCTTACTCCCGAGTGTTGTTGGCTCGCAGCTGTGCAAACGAGCATCTGGGAGACTGGATAAGGCAAGTGAGCTGGGAATGCCAGGCAGGCAGATGATCCAACATTGCGAGGAATATAACAGCGCGCATGGCAACCACTGCTCAGAAGCAAGGCATGAGAGAGCGTGAAAGTATGGGAGGATAATGTTCGTTTTCTAGGAACATCATAAGACGAGGCCTTTCGCAAGAAAAGGGCTTTACTCAGTTCCGTATTCTAAGGTCGGCATGATTCTTGGTAAAAAATTGCAAATATTACAATTAATTGCGAGCAATTCGACCGCTTTGTGTATTCAGAACTTGCCAGATTAGCCGACACTCCCAGCCAAAAGTATACACAGTGGACTAATTCGAGCTTAATTCGTTCTCGAATCTTACTTGTAATGCGAAGCACTCAATAAGAGAATTTTTTCCTCGTTAAAGTACATGTAAAATAAGCCAATACCGAAAAAAAAAATATCAATCAAATTTATGTTTTTGTTACTACTTATGGCACTTGCTATAGTCAATCCCGCTGACGATTTCAGTGATTTAAACCAAGTTTGTGCAGTAGCTTCTGAGGTTAAAGCCCCCCGAGCACCTGAGTGCAGAAGTCTGATTTCTAGCTCAAATGGAGATGACACCCCTGTGCTTGCTTGCACAACCCTTTTTTACAGGGGGGAGTCTCTTTCACACAGCTCACAGATAGAGAACAAGAGGGGTGTTAACCATGTCCGAACCAAGACTCGAGCCCGGGGCTGACAGATTACGGGTACAGAAGCAATGGAAGCAAGTTAGCTTACTCCAAAGGAGCGTTCTTAGTGTTAAACTTTTTATCATTCATTTAGTGATATCCTTAACCGCTTACCACCACCCGTGCAAGGAAATTTTTATATTGATGATCTGCAGATCTAATGTCAGGGCTCCAATCTGTACTTAATTAGAGGCAGCTTCAAACCGCTATTAAAAAATTAGTAGCTTAGTGTGATGAGAATGAATATATACTTCTAGATGAAAAGAGTAGATGCGCTCATTTCTATAAAAAAGTGAAGCATTCACCCTGAACCGTCAATCTCTATACGGAACAATCCAGTACCCATCCTTAGGAGTCTCTTAGGAGTGCTTTTTGATCTTAAACTTACTTACCCACCACATATACTAAATCTGCGTAAGAAATGTGAGAAATCTCTTAATATCCTTAAAGTACTCTCTCACATCTCTTGGAGACATGATAGTTCATCGCTACTATTTATGTATTAAGCCGTTGTCTTGTCACGAATTGAGTATTGGTCCTGGTATATGGCGCTGCCAACGTTACTGCTTTACGACGATAGGGTACAGTGCATCATTCTTCTCTACGGATATGCTCAGACGCTTTCAGTACATCAATCTGTAGAAAGCCTTTATGTCATATGCCACCAATTCGACGTAAAAACTTTCTATGCGATAATATTTCCGAGCGCAATCTCACTCCCAACATCCCATTGCTCACATGACTATTCCAGAAACTCTCCAAATGATTTACAATGCTCGTCCCCCTTACATCTTTCCCTTCTGCGAGAGAGTTAAAAAAATAACTGAAATTTTGGGACTTCATCTGACTGCTATGAAACCAGCTAATTTTCTTATCGTCCCATCATGGGGTATTCCCAAGTTTTCCTTTTTGAATCCTATATCTGGGTTTGTGATACATAAAATTAATCCAGAAAATTTCCAGCTACTTTTTTCTGCTCATCGATGTCGATATTCCTCATATACGTCCATTTTTAATGATGGTTCAAAAACAGATGGAAAAGTTGGATGCGTCCTTATACATGGTGCCGATGCAAGCAGTTGTCCATCTGCATGCATCTTTTTCAGCCTTGTAGCAATCGCCCATGTCCTTCATAATATTTTGTTTTCCAATCAGATTATTATTTCTATACATTATTTATATACACTGACAGTATGAGTTGGCTGGAAACTCTTTTCCATTTCAATTGTGATATGCATCCAGTTGCTGTTGAAATCTTTGAATTTTTGCAAACTCTTCAAAGTAGGGGCTACCATATTTTATTTTGCTGGCTCCTCGGTCATGTAGGAATTCTTGGCAATGAACATGCCGGCCAAGTTGCAAATACTGCCACTTATTTCTCGAATAGCAGAATGCCATATTATAATGCAACGAAATCCGTTGCGTGTCGAGTATTTTCTCTGTGGCAAGAAACGTAGTATTTATGTAGGAACAATAAATTACATTCAGTTAAACCTTTTACAAGTTTGTGACCAGTCTTACCTGTGCGTAGGAATCATGTTATATTAACACACCTATGTATTGGACACACTCGGTTCACTCACAAGCATCTACTATTCGGTGCAGAGCCACGACCTCCGATCGTCGTTATCGAGGGTCGTGGCAGAGCACACATATGCTCCACATGTTGAACAAATTTTATAGTTCATCATATTTTAATCGAATGATCAACTTTTAATATTCATCATAACCCGTTTTTTCACTCATCACCCTTAACTTCCACTAATTTATTAGGAGAGGACCACCATCCAAAATGTTTCAATTTTTATATGTTATTAAATTTTTACCATGCATTTAAATTCTTTAAGTGTTAAATATTTTAATTTTTTTTCATTTTAAATACATAAACATGTGCTGTTGTTTCCAGTGTGTTTTATCTATTTTATTTTGTTTTCGTGCAACGATTCATTTATTTTAAATTTTAAGGAATGTTTAACCACCTCTTTGCCACAAGAATGGTTCAGTTAGTCCAAAAATAGCTCTTGTGCCCCCCCCCCCCAAAAAAAAAACAGATTACGGAAACGGCGCGCTACACCTTGGCCAGGACGTCGGCAAACACAGTTATAACAATGTAATTTAATATTTATAATGCGTGTTTTTTTTTTACAGAAACTGTCAAAATGCAACTTTGCAAAAGAGAAAAAAAAGGATTAAAAACGTTTTACATGAATAAAAAGAAAAGAAAAAAAAAGAAGAAACACTTACATAATTATCCAAAGCGTAGCCAAAGACGAATGTCTTTAATTAAATTCCGAAAATAATAAAAAATAAAAAGAAGATCTGACAAGATAATGGTGTAACATTAGGTTATAAGAATATACATATATATTAGCTAGATAAAGGAAAGATTACAGAATTTATGATATTAAAAATCTAAAAATAATTGAGGAAATATCATTTAAATGCAAAGAATCTTTAAAAAGTAGTAACTTTGTTGCAAAAGCGTAAGTGGATACTTGAGGTATTGATTCACTGCTTGAAACCTCTTCAAAAAGAAACAAAATCAACCAGTAACAAAAAATGAAGTGTCACACTTGAAATTCTTGACGAAACCTGCTGCGAATGAGTAATATATCAATTCCCTTCCAGGCCCTTACTCCCTATCAGCTAAAGGGCGGTATAGGGGATGAACCAACTATTAGATGTTGAGTTGAAGAGTAATGATGCAAATCATGTCCCACTTATGCGTTTGAAAAGGCTCAAATCTAAACAAATGTCAGCAAATATGGCTCATAATGCTCCGCACACTTATACAGAAGCAATAAATAGTGCTCGTTGGAAGAAGCGGAAAACTGCAATGAGAGATGAGCTGAATTCCTTAAATGAGCACGAAATTTAGGAAATAAATAAGCCTGCTAAAACAAAATTAATAAAAAGCTATTGAATATATTCTTTCAAGCAAGATAACTTAGATGCAGCAAAATATAAAGTTTGTCGCAGCTGGTTTTACGATATAAAATATAAGGATTATACAAAGTCATATTCTCCTGTTGTTAATTCAGAAACTTTCTGTTTGTTAATTGGATTTACTTTTAAATTTATAACGTCCTTGGATTAAAAAACTGCATATTTGTATAGCAACGATAATGTTTGTATTGTTACAAACCTGTAATGCTGCTTCCCAGCATGCTGCTCGGTTTGCCGATCCAGTAATCTCAGAGCTTGGGGAAAAACTTTGCAAATGCTGAAAACTTCAAGAATTTCAACGATCCATCCAATAGGAACTTAGATATGCCTGATTGGCCCAGAAGGTTCTCTGCCCACTTCCCTTTAACTATAAAAAGCCGGCAGTCTCAAGCTGCAATGAATATGATAATATATTCCCGACTAAAAACAAACAAACAACAGACTTAAAGAGTTCAATATGAGTTACAATCTATACACATCAGTGAATGGAAACACAAAATGTTTTTTAATCAAAATAAATTATTGCTTTCTCGTAGATGAAGCACGCCGGCGCCCTCGCTCATGGGTAGCGTGTCTTCCTAGTATTCTGGGCGTCCTGGATTCGGACATGGTTGTTATTCTGTATTCTATCTGTGAGTAGTGTGAATGTGTCCCCCCCCCCCAGTAAAAAGGGATTCTGCATGCGAATGCGAAGCATGAAGTAGCTAATTCGTACTCTGGGCCCTAGTTGGCACTACTGAAAAATAAGGGACGCTAATTTAGGCTTAAAATCTCTGACGGCGATCAGCGGGCTTGTCAGTTACAAGTGAAATTGAGAACATCAACGGATGAAGCATAGACGAAATATTGTGGTCGTCAAACAATTTCAGCTGGAAATTGTGACGATTCTCCATGTTTCAAACCTACCTGAGTTCGTAAAATGCATTTTTGAAAAATGTCTAGCTATCTGTTTGTAAATCTGTGACAAAGATAGTTTAAAACACCTTGAGCTATATGGATGAAATTTGGTACACGGTCTTTATACTAAATTTGTATCTAAATCCATTCCGTGTAAGTCTGTCTGTCCGGTAGATATAAATTAAAAAGTTAACTAAAAGAAGAGAATTAGACGGATGAAATTCGGTACACAAATTTAACATCTAGTGAAAACACCTATGAAAATTGTGAGGCAAATTCAACAAAGGACAGACCATTTGTCAGTCTGTATATTCAGAAACATGTAAATGCGGTAACTCAAAAGCGTAACGATTTAAATATATCAAATTCGGTGCTTGATTTTGTGACTTTTAATTTGTATCAGATTTTCGTTTCAATCAATTAAGTAAAAACGCGTCTAAAATACAAATTATACTTTCGGATGTATTACCCGCCTTCAAGAGATTAATCGCCAAAAATGAGCAGGGAATTTCCAGATAGACTCAATAAAAATGTTTAATTCACGCCAAAGGTTAATATTTCGGATTATTGTACGCCAATGTCATACGAGGCGTTTTCTGGATATTAAAGAATATGCGATAAATTTTTGAGGAAACCACTTCCGCTGGTTATTAGTTATGATCATTTGTTTACCATCTATATTTATGACAAAAAATAGCGATGATGTAAAGGTTATTTAACATTTTTGGAGCCAACTCAAGCGTGTGATTCACATTCAATCTATTCGGGTGATTTGCTTTACTAAGATTCGAATAAAGGATAAGTAAATTAGAAAGTTCGGTTAACAAGCATCAGCAGGCTCAATGAAAAATGCATGTTTTTGAAATACATGCAGCAATGAGATGGATTTGATATGTTTGATTACTATCTCTTTTGTAATGGTACATAAAGACATTTGTGAGAAAGTATAAATCGTGAGGCATTATCAATTGACGACGATAGTACATAAGCCATCACTTTACTCTCGTAATTTCTACGCCTCAATAACTTTGTATTGTTTTACACATGACGGAAAATTTAGAATGCGTAAAATTTATTAAAACTGCTTTGCCGTTTCTATAAATTTAAATAAGGCCGCGGTAGCCTGGTTGGTAGAGAGTCAGTCTCGTAACCAAAAGGTCGCTGGTTCTGTCCTCGTCACAGCCAAAGACCGCCGTGTTGGCTAATGGCAGTTGAGGCCCGTTAAATAGGTCGGGACTGCAAAGTCCTCCAAGTTCCCATTACAAATGATACCTCTGGGGGTACTGAATCAAGGATGAGTCGGTCTCTGATTTGGATCCAAATTCTGACTTGCAGATGGATGAATAAGTGTATGAATGAGTTCGACCGCCCCCTAAAAAGGGTTGTGTCGTGTATGTTCGAGCAAAGTCGTACTTTCACCTTAACGGTGCTCGTTAACAACGAAAGGCTCACACCTCTGCCTTAATTCAAACCTCTGCCTTAATTCAAAAGAGCTCCGCTCATTGGGGCTTGGTATGACCAAGTGGCATTAGACCCACCACCACCATATATTTAAATGATCAGAAAATCCTATTTAAAAAGTAGATCTATTAGTATATACAGTACGATTAAAATAAACTTATGACATTTGAACACATTTTGGAAGGGCCCTTGAATGATATATTAAAGGAGTAATATTGCATTTGTAACGGCATATTATTCTTCCTGCCGTGACTCGACTGCATGAGCTAAACGACCGTAACGACGATGCACGGATCAGTATTGCAGCAATATGAAAATGAGGCCAATTCCATTCTATTCTAAAAAAATTAAATGATGC
>JAPMOQ010040110.1:0-13498 GCA_026543055.1 Argiope trifasciata
TTATTTTCGCCTAATTTCCAAGAATAGATGACATTGTTGTCTTAAATTAAATAGTTTTAATTTTTTTTTGAAATTTTAATTATATATTTAATTTAAAAATCAACCTGAATTTTCCTATTTTACAGCAGTAATTTCAAAAATTGTTAATTCAAAAAATAAATTTTACATCATTCAAAATTATTGAAAAATTGCCAATTTTTAATAGCCGTCAAAATTGTTACGGAATTTTGGCAATTCTTTATTTATTTTTGCCTAATTTCCAAGAATAGATGACATTGTTACCTTAAATAAAATAGTTTACATTATTTCATCAAATACTCAATAGAAATGATTTTCTTTCATTCTTGGGCTCTCAATCAATTGTCAATTGTTTAATATCCGTGTAATTTAGAAGACAAGTTTAAAAGTGAAAATAGTGAAATTTAGAGAACAGATGAACCTGATATTCACGCTTTTGATAGTGTTATAATGTTATGGCATTATCTCCATTAAAAGGGCTCATGTACATAATAAATGTAATAAAGCAATCTAAATAATACAGATTCGATGTCAGATAATTTAGCGGATTCATGAATATTAATTAATATTTAAACTATTAATCAGAAATTTAACATAACCCTTATTCTCGGTGAACCAGATTTTCATTTTCACCGATGAAGAAAAATCCATAAATAAACATTTTAGTTTACAATTTCATCTAATTTAAATAACTTGTTTAACAGAAACCGATTATTTTACATTCCATGTTATACTTTGTATGTTCTTTAGATAAGAATTTACACAAAATCAGTAGTAAATAAAAGTATGTAACCATAATTACTATTTATGAGTAGCTAAAAAATGATAACAAAGTAATTATTATGAGAAATATATATAAAATGTAATGTTCATACAAGTTTTAACAAATGAAAATATAGGAATAACAAAATGTATGATTATATATTTAAATATACGTACATCGTAATTTTGCATAATTATTTAAATTGAGCTTTCTGACATGTACGAAAATTTTGCATGAAGTAAAAGTTCATATATACCTTTGATAAAGTATAAGTTCATTATCCATAAATATTTATTATTTCAAATAATTTAGAATTCTAAATTCTCTAACTGAAAATCTCACTAAATGTTTATTTAATAATTTGTTTTTTCTTGATTTAAATTGGAAATTAAAAAAAACCTAAGGTAAAGGTTTAATTTAATTACATTTTTTTTCATTGTGAAAATATAAATTATCAAATTATTTTAAGACACTTATACTTGAAGTGCCATTATTCTTAAAATAACAAATAACACTCATTTTACATCCGTCATGAAATTGAAACCATCTTTTTTTTTCAGTTCAAAATTACTACCAGCAGAGTTTTTTTATTGCACGTTTTTGTTCGATAAAACTTAATTTTTATTAATTCATTGTATTCCTGAAATTTCCTGGTATTTCATAATAAATAAGCAAGAATTGATCCATATTTTTAAATTCAAAAACCTGTATTTGTTTTCTGCTTTGAGAACATCTAATCATGATTATGAAATTATTTGCTTGAGTAAGAAAATGCCTTGAGAGAATGCAAATTACTGAATAAAAAGCAAACAAGTTTTATTTGCTTATTTCCTTATTCAAATTTCATTCTCTTTTGCCATTCTTATTTGTTCGTAGTTATTGAGTCTAAAATTTATTTAACCTAGATGTTCTTTTATTTGCTTTCTTTCATTTTTCGATACCTTCCTATTCAGAATATATTTATTTATTTTCTGTTAGTTATGAAATATTCCATAAACTATTTTATTCCATTTTGTAATTCTTTTTTAGGAAAATATTATTAGATTAAAAAGTTTTAGCAGACGATTTTTCATATTTATATTTAACTCGTTGCTAGCAAAATATAATTAAACAATGAACAATTTTCATACAGAATTGAACAACGAACCAGTTTTAGTTCATTATTTAATTGCACAATCAAAAAGAAAGAAAAAAAAAATCGTTGTCATTCCTAAAAATACTTAAAGCTAAAGCTGGTTAGAAATTTTGAAATTTCAGGTTTAAAACAAATATTACCACTGAATGTGCTTTGACAAGATGTTATAAATATATTATTTTTCAATATATAAATATTAGGATTGTATTTTTTAAAAATTAATTGATAATTTAATTTTTGTATCAAGCATGAAATTAAGAATATTCAAACGCCTAAAAAGCGATTAAAATCATATACATTTCAAATCAATTGTTCGCTTTTAAAAATAAATACGGCAAATTTTACTAAATATTTTAAGGTCCGCAATTTCAGAATCGAAGTCAATTTTTAGCAAATTAGTGGCCAGCATCAAAAACTGAAAGAAAAAAAATATTAAAGACATATTTTTCGTGGTATATTAGATTTCCGAAATCAATATATTTTTAGAGAAGAAATTAAACTCATGTCCATAAATTAAGGATAATGCAAGTTCAGGAAAAGAAAGAGTCAAAAGCAAAACAAATGTGACTTATTTGTAAAACCTATTAATTAAACAAAAAGTAAAGAAAGAGCAAAAGAGTTGCCATATAATTGATATCAATAATAAAAAGTTAACTTTTTTTCTCCCTAAAGCAAACTACAAAAAAAAATTACATGGTTGGTATGACGGTCAATACCTAATATGTTTCCCAGACGATGCAATACAGTCCACACAACGCCCAGACATGCTGAGTATCAAATTATCGATCTGATATTGGGGGAATATTATGCCACTCATCAAGCAATGCTCTCCAAAGCTCCAGTAGACATGTTAACGGTCTGCAACTCGTCGGCCAAGCATCTCAAGTAGCACATCCTCTTGTGCAATATTATATTATATCGTTACGAACTTTTAATTTTGCTTTCCCACGGTAATAATATCATTGTAAGAAAGATTGATTTACAGTCATCTGTATTGGATGGTCACATCAATGATCCCAGAGCTTGGCTACCATTTGGCGACGAATTTGATATTACCCGAAACATCGAGAATGTTCCCGATCCGTCCATTAGGAACTGAGATACATCTAGAATATTCCTGATTGGATGAGAAGGTTTTAGCCCGCCTCCTATATAAGACCGGCAATCTGAAGCTGCAGAGTGTGGTAAATCGAGAAGACCTGAATTGTGAGGTCTTGAAGAGGAGTCCTGAGTGGAGGAGTCACCGAGAGAATATCGAAGCAACGAAGGTGTGCTGAATTGCTGTCTGTGCTGTATTCTGTCGAAGCCTGTATGTGTGTCGTAGCCCGTTGGGTCGTCGTCATGGACGGAGCAGACCTGAACTGAGAAGTACTCGCATTGTGGGAAGTAGTGAGTCGGCAGCAGAAATAAGAAGAAACAGCTGAAGTTTCAGCCATTTGGTGAAACCTACGTGAGCGTAGACAGAATCCCTCAAAGATTCACTCTCCTGCTGAATCCTGTCTGGCAGCTTTGTGTACTGTGGACGTTGTCACTATTGAATTTCTGCCTTGCACTACTGTTGCTATTATGAGCTACTGTGTGCTATTTTGTGGGTTCGTCTCGGCTGTATATAATTGTCTTCTGTAAATATTTGTCGCCTTTGGCCTTCCTTCGTCCTGTAAATATATTTTTTTGTTTCATATATTAATATATTATATATATATATATATATATATATATATATATATATATATATATATATGTAACGTCTCGCTCTGGTCTGATCAAATAAAGGGTAGCGTTTTAAATGATTTACTTTATTTACAGAAAAAAAATACTATTTATCATCTAGGTTAAATGGAAAGTCCATGTGGAACACCACAAGAATAGTTCCTCGAGATATTTCGGAGAAACTCACGAGAACAGCTAACCAACCGTCTAAGTCTAGCGCTGGTACCGGGGTTAGCTCCAGGAATCCCCCGAATTCCTCGGGTGGAATCTCCTCTCGAACGCTCGGCTTTCACCGATTTCCTCTCGTCATCTTCACCAAAAAAACCTCCTCGTCTCTTCTGCCTTTTCTCTCTTCCTTGGACTCCGCATATCCTCCACATTGGAGCATTTGGGCTGCCGATTCTCCAATCGTCGTTCAGCAAAACTTCAATGGTCTACAGTTGACCACATGAATGTTCGTGGAATGTTCAC
Organism: Argiope trifasciata; assembly: GCA_026543055.1. Lineage (NCBI taxonomy): Eukaryota > Metazoa > Arthropoda > Arachnida > Araneae > Araneidae > Argiope > Argiope trifasciata. Next base: position 4,098 of record JAPMOQ010040110.1, read on the forward strand.
TACGGGAAACAAAGCAGGTTGCACATCTGTGTCGCAGACACGATTAGTGCATGGGTGGTCCTTTATCTGGACTCCCTCTAAAGGGCCAGATGTCCGTTCTTAGAAGGAGGGTTCTCCACCTGTCCATCTGTAAGTAATTACATTGCCATGAAGCGTAGACATTGAGGAGACCAGTCTGGAATTGGCAATTATGGAGCGTGTGAAAAAAAGAACCCACCATGATCAGGACAGGAAGAAGCTGAATCGTTGCAATATATATATATATAATAATGTTCTCACATGATAACTTATCTGCTTTCATTTATCTACATTAATAATTTAATAAGAAATCAAACATTTAGGTCGCATACTGTCCTACCGTCACAAGAAAAACCCTGAACATGGTTGCCGTAAGTGGACGAGTCAAAGTAAGGAGGCATTAAAGCAGACCACGATATTTGACTAACTGAGCGAGCTTCATTAGGCGAGAAATTCTTTTCGCTTGTCTTAATACAGACGCATTTATATGACAATTAAATAAAATTAAATTGTAGATAAGCATAAAAGTTTCTTGTTATTTAAGCTTTTAAATAATGTCTTTCATAAGAAATCTTTCAACGATATCTCTTCAACAGCTTCTGTATTGGTTTTTAAGACCTGAGACTGCCCTCGATTAAATAAAAACCATTGGATAATAACAAAATAGTTTCATATTTTCTCGAAGATTCATGTGTCTTTAAGGGTGAAAGCTTACGTTTTAAAACTTAATCTCCCATCTCCGTTTTAGAATTTATGAGAATAGAATTTATGAGTTTTGAATAAGGTGAAAATGATAGTTTCAAATAATAAATTTAGAATCAGAAAAAAAGCTGATTCGGAACTGTTTGATTCATAATAAATCTGTTATTGTTTGATATAAATAAAAAGTAAAAACATGACATTCAGCAAAAAATTAAAATATAGATACATCAATAAATAGGCAAAATTAAAGATATTTCCTTTCATATTCTTTTAAGAAATAACGAAGTATTTATCGGAATCTTCGGAATAACTCATACACTCCGAAATTGGTTGTCCAATCCTCCGTAGCACTTCTTACAGATATATTACTTACGAGCCACCTTTGGCTACCAGCTGGTTCGCCATGAGTAATGCGTTCTAAAATTTTCAAGTAAATCACATATTCATAGCCCTGAAGTAATTCCGGGCATTGATTGGCCTGAAATTAATATTTTCTTTAAGATAATTGTCGGAAAGTTCTAAAAAGAACACGTTTTCCTAATAATATTCTTTAATTTTATAAATCAGTCAGTTTTTACTATCGGTTATGCTTCCAAAATATTAATGTTTTTTCCGTTGATGTTGCCAAAATATTAAATATGTTTTTTCAAAGAAAGCGAAAAAGGGAAAAAAATTATTGAATTAATGATACAGATATTGCAAACGATTATAGAAATATGCCATTAAGTCGGAATTTCAATGCATATCCTACCTAAATTCAATCAGGTTTACCGTAAATAAAGATAATTTATGGAATTAATGATATAGATATTACAAACGATGATAGAGACCTTTGGTTTGCATTTATTTTTTTAGAAAATATCACATTTTATATTTATTTTATTTTATCCAGTCACGTGCTAAAAGTTCCATTTCTTTAGATGTAACTTGCGATGATAGTTGTTTTTTTTTTTTAATTTGAACTTCCGGCATTGTTTTCTTTTATTTTATCCAGTCACGTGCTAAAAAAACATGGTTAAAATATTTCTTTAAAAATTCGTTAAAAATAGAAGCTTAAGTTATACATTAAAACACTGATATCATTAGAAAGCTAATTTTTTATCTTTAAATTGATGTAAAAATCATGTTTGTGCGATAATATTTCGGAAGTTATGGCGGAAAAACGTCGAAATTTCGCTTAAATTTTAATTAATTGAAATTCTAACTAAAAATTCTAAAAAAGGGCTCCGAGGTGCACATTCCCGACCTGCAAGGTATGTATGTACCAAATTTGGTAGCTGTAGGTCCAACGGTCTGGCCTGTGGAGCGCCAACTCACACACACACACACATTGAGCTTTATTATAAGTATATAGATAACGTAATATCCACAAATTATTGAAGAATAGATGTTTCCAAAGAATTTTAATAAATTAAAACATTACTCAAAATTATTTAGCTGGTATCTATTACCAACTGAATATAGAAACTGCGATTCAACCGGCGATATAATTAGAATAATGATACCGGTTCATTTGGCACCAAAATAAATACTGCCCTTTCTTACAACCCCAAAATGTAATAGAACATCCGGTTTCCAAGCCGACTGACCCCTATTTTTATTGTTACTAGGGTTTTTCTCCTGACGTTAAGACAGTAAGCTGGCTTTCGAAATCCCCTATTCCAAAATAAAATAATATTAATTAATATTTTTTTATTTCTTTTTATGGTGATTTTTTTTAATACTTCCTATAAGAGAGAGCGAACACCGATTAAATTCTCATGCTTCTTCAAGCTTAAAATGAGAATTTAAACGACTTTATAATCAAGGTAACACATCTTTTTTATCAAGGAGAAAACCTTCAGGGTGAAATTTAGCGAGGAAAAGTGCAGCATAGAACCGGCTGGACGAGGCATTCATTCTTCCGGTTCAGTTTTCGCTTTCACGGCATTGATCGAAAGGGCGAGGTAGTAGAAAAGTTTGCCTCCGTGTACGTCAATCTAAGGCACATACGTCAATCTTCTATTGTTGTTGTTTCGAAAGCGATAAAACGTGTGAATGGAATGAAGAGACTAGCCCCAGATAGAACATTTGAAAATTTTATTTCTTATGTAATGTATCAGTATTTCTAAAAGTATCTCAACTGCATTTGTGTATGAATGATTGAAAAAAAAAAAAAATAAGCTATAAGAACTTTTACGACGATTTTTCGCAAACGATTTTTAAAAAAAAGAAAAGAAAAAGAAAATGCGCTATAAAGGGAAAGTTGACATTAAAATAAGCAAAAATGGGTCGAATTATTAAAAAGAATTTATCGTTTCCTGACAAAAAAAAAAAAAAATAGATAGAAAACAGAAAAAATAGATCGATGTTTATACTAAAATAATAGCATGTCCATTAAAATAAATATTTAAAAAATGTAGAGATGAAAAAAATAAAATTTAATGACTTTTTATAAAATGACATTGTAATTCAATTTAAATATTTTTTAAATGTTCCAGGTGTCTTAATTTTTAAAGAAATAAAATAAAAGTAGCTATAAGATATTTAAAGACAATTTTTTTAAAAAAGAAAACGCTTTTTAAAGGGAAAGTGGACATTAAAATAAGCTAAAATGGATCATATTAATTTTAAAAAAATTTCGTTTCGTGACAAAAATATGTGTTAATACTAAAAAATTAGTATGTCCATTATAATAAATATTTGAAGGATCTAGAGAAGAAAAAACTCATACAATTAAATTACTTTTCACAAAATGGCATTGTAATTAGATTTAAATATTTTGTAAATGTTCCAGGTATCTTAATTTTTGAAGAAGTAAAAAAGAAAGTAATATAATTTTTTTAATTCAATTCCTACTTACGTCAACAACGAAAATTTTTATTTTAGTTACTTTATGTTAAATAATTATCAAAAAAATTATTAAGCATCAAAAAATGAGTGATTTTCGCAAGAATCGAATTCGTATTCTTCAAATTCACGTGAGAAATGCTGAAACCTTCTCATTTTACCTATTTAACTACTGCCAATTGATTTCGATTTTCATTATAAACTACTAAAACTCTGCTTAAAGTATTAAAAATTAATTAAACTTAATGAATAAATTAATATTTTAAAAAACTGTATTAATATCGAGTATCATCACTACAAGTTTTAAAAAATATATTTAAACTGGAGTGTATGAATAAAAAGTATTTTATTAACGATTAAAAATTTGAACAATATATATAAATATATATAGGGGGTATGAACTAATAGTAGGAATTGAAAAATGATAGTAAAGATTCAGTTAATCATTAAAAGAAAACAGAACGTGTATTTTATATTTCGAGTGATTTTAGATAATTAAAAGTCAATTTTTGTTTTAAAAAAGGATAAAATTCTTAAGAAAATTCTGTAAGTGTGCATGAAAATACTTCTAAAAAATTAGTACTTTATTGGAATTACAAATTAATACACATATTTTTTTCCAAATAAATTTATATTGGGTGATAAGGGAAAAATAGTAAAAGAATTAAAAATTAAATCGTTTGGAGTATTTTGAAATTTTAAAAATTATCTATCTTTTAATTTTTAAAAGTAAAATATTTCATAGTAAAAAATTAAAAAAAAAAATATTTAAATGAAATTTTGGGTAATGAAATTTTTTATTTATTGTATTAAAATTTTATTTATTTATTATCAAAATTTTTAAATACATTTAATTTTTTTAATTTTAATACAACAAATAAAAAATTTCAATACCCTAAATTGTATAATTCGTAAATGTCTAATAGAGTTCATTTTCTTCTTATCTTATTTCTTCTGATTACAAAAATGAATGTGTGTATGCGCGTTGCAGCTTTATAGGAAGATTGTTTGATCTATAGCTACCAAATTTGCCGCCTATACCCTTTGAATGGGCGGAAATGTGTACTTCGATATGATCTTCAAACAAAAAAAAAATATTAGAATTAAAAATCAAGCTGAATTTTACCGTTTTATTTCAGGATAATATCCGAAAAGGCCAATCTACAAAAATTAATACCATATTATTATAAATGACGAAAAGTGCCTTTATTTTAATTTTTTACCGAAAAAAGATATTAAGTATAAAAAATATTGATTTTCGCGGGAATCGAACTAGCGTTCTTCACGTCCAAGTGAAAAATGCTGAAACCTTGTCATTTTATATCAGTAAAACTGATACAAATTTTATAATCGTGCAAATATTCCTTTTTTTTTTTTTTTTTTTTTTTTTTTTTGCCTAATTTTCGACATCGTTACCTTGAAATTAAAACTGTTTTCATTGCTTCTTTAAACATTTAAAGGTCGAATTTACTTCCGTTTTTAAAAATTAAAGAAGATAGGTTTTGCTTAGTGTCTGTTAATTTATATATATAAAAAAAATTATAATAAGAAATACAACAACAGAAAAGCAGAAAAAGAAAACACACACACAAAGTTAATAATACTGCAAAATTTAAAAGGAAGATGATTCACTTATTTTCATTTTTTACTAGCATAATGATGTCATAGGACTAGTTTCCACTAGAAAGGTTCATGTGCACAATGTAGAAAACATGTATAAGACAATTAGTATGGTTTTAATGTTCGCCAATTTGGCGGAATGGAGGGCATTTTTCACATAAAAGATTTAAGTGAAATTAACTAATATACCTAACCAACATATAGCGAAAGAGATGGTTGCCTAAGAATACTAGTTTACTTATAGTTAAGGAAAATGAATGGAGTGGATAAACAATTTCGTCTGAAATTACCAAATTTGTTAAATATTTCATAACAAATATATTATTATATTAACATTTCATCTGAAATTACCAAATATTTTTATACTTAGTTAGATGGATATAAACATCTTGATGTGAATTTTTAAAATTTTATTTAATTAAAATCTAAGTAAATTCTTGAAGTTTTTCTATTGTAATTTCTAATTAATGATAATGGTCTTTTGATATTTTCTAATAAATGTAAATTTGTATCGTTATTCATATACATTAGTGAACATAAATTACAAAAAAAATTATTAAAGTTCGATCTTTCTAGATTAATAGCTGAAACGCGGTTAATATATAAGAAGTCGAAATCTATTTTTAATACCTTTTTTTTTTTCAAATTTATTAAAACTAAAATTAGCACAATACTACAATTATAATCACAAAATCAAGTACAAAATTTATCTCTAAATCTTTCTTTATCACGTTTACATGTTTTGAAAGTATAGATTATGCCTTTTTCGCATTTTTACTAGTATTCGTTGCATCGAACCGACGGATTTCCATTGGCAGTTCATTCAAAATTTGATAGAAAACTACAAATTTGGTGTAGAAACTATGTATTAAATTTCATTAGTCTACCTAAAAGCATTTTTTTTAGTTGTTGCCTTCACAAATATATAGGCATAATTCCAAAAAATGAGCTTTTCGGAAGTATAAAACGTAGAGGTACATGAAAATATCGAGTTCGAATTTTTTATTATTATTACAGTACATCAATGGCATATAATTTTTGTATATTTTGTAGTTTTTCAGTCAGTATTTACACAAACCTTTGAATAGAAAAAACTCAGAAAAAGTGACTTAAACAATATTTGGTATATATTTTTTTAATTACTAACTGTTGTTTTGTGTCAGAAAAACAGACATCTAAAAAACGCAAATTCAGTTTTCTGGTTCTTGTACATTTCATCACATTCTAGCGATTAATTGCCAGAAACGTCGCCAAATATGGCACTTCGAAGAGATCTTCTGTGACTACCGTTCACCAATGGCATATAATTGGAAATAGAAAAATAAGTCATTATGGAGAATTCAAGAAAACTTCGGGGAAACCAACCACGCTGTTTTTTCTGATTAACTTTCTGTTTGCGAAGCATACAAAGAAAATAATAATAAATTGATCTTCAGAGTTTCAAGCTTTATCAGTTTATACTTTCCATAATTATATGCATATAAAAGAATTATAACACTGCAAAATATCGTCTGCACTTTTCGTCAGCAAACGACAACGAAAGCGACGTTATTTGTGTGACGTTACTATCAAGGTTTCACATGATTGATTGAATTTCGTTTGCAAACAATATTTTCGTCACTATCGTCGACATTTTCAAGCTGGTTAAATAAAGTTGACGATAACAAAAAACTTGCTTGACCGGTTCTTGAGAATAGAAACGGAAAATTGCTGACGAAAAGTGCAGACGATATTTTGCCGTGTGATAAGGCTTTAATACGCATTTCTGAGACCGAGATATCTTGGTTGGTAGGGCGTTGGACTCCCTTAGGTTGTGAGTTTGAACTCCTGGTTGTGACTGGCGTGCGTATAAATCTTTCGTGGTCACAGACTCCTCCATGTCGAGAGTAATACCACGGGAAGTACTGTTTCAGAAGTGATCGTTCTCTGCTTCAGGAATAAATTATGATTTGTGGATGAATGAATGAAATGTATGAATTAAGTACCCCTCGTAAAAAGAGTTGTGACGCGTGTATGCAAAGTCATACTATTGGCCCTAGATGGCACTACTGATAATGAACAAGAGATACATAATTCGGATTAAATAGCAATGACCTTTCAGTCAGCGAGCTTGTCAATGACAAGTGCCATTAGAAACAACAACGCATTTCTGAAACTATGCGCAAACTATGCGCACGCAGGACTACAAAACAAAATGAACACGATAATTCAAAAACACCGTGAGCTAGATAGGTGAAATTTAGTAACTTGTCTTATATAAAAAAAATTAATTTCCCTCAAATTCTTGACGAACTCTGTTTACCATAAATACATCTGTTAAGGCCTTATCACACGGCAAAGTATGTTCGGCACTTTCCGTCAGCAAACGACAGGGAAAGTGACGTCACTTCAAAGTTTCACATGATTGGTTGAATTTCGTTTGCGGACAGTATTTCCGACAACCTTTTCGAACTGGTTCGAAAAAGTTTTCGATTATGAAACTTGCTTGACCAGTTTTTGAGGGTAGAAACGGAAAAGTGCCGGCAAAATTTCACCGTGTGATAAGGCCTTTAGTCTGCATACCAGTGTAATACAACAGCGCAACAATGTAATTATTTAGATGAAATGTGGGGTTAAGGTTTTATTATTGATTGATTATAGATCAATATTGAATGTTCAAACGAAACAAAATTCATAAATTAGTTGTTACCTGTCTGTATATTTCAATCTATATAAATAAAAATGAGTGCTTGTCTGTATGTCTCTTATGCGCTGCCGTACCACTCATCCGATTGCGATGAAACTTCGACTACTTACTACTTGCACTTGCGAGATGGTTATAGGCATAGTAAAGTTATGTAATAAATAAAAAATATTTTTGGTTCTATTTACCGCATCTATAAACCAAGGATTATTGTTAAAATAACTCTCCAAAGAGCCACAAACAGATTCAGTAACGATACTAAATTCAAGATAGAGATTAATATTTCATAGCTGTTGAAATTGAATGCTATGCTAAGTCGCTCTCAGAGGTAACTGCACTATTAGAGAGTAAGCGAGAAAGTTTTAGAGAAACCATTCCTATAGTATTGAAATTTTAATTAAGAAATTAATGAAATTTTCGCTTTTTTTGCCGTATCTTCTGGAAATATTAGAGTCTTCAAATTTTTGCCTCACTTAAACTTTAAAAAAAAATTAATTCAATTATATCAACAAATTTATGACATAAATATATTTTCTGTGTATAATCAATTTTAAAAGAAAATATTGTAATGATATTTTTTTACATTAAACATGAGAATTCTGGACAAATCTTAAAGGAATCACGAGATGCAATAAATAGTTTCTTTCATTACCATTCAGAAAGAACACCAAGCTTTATAATTCTAAATGAAAACACAAATATATATAAAAATGAGTATTTGTTTGTAGATTGAAATAATAAAATTAGAATAAATGCTATTTATGCATCCTTCCATTTCAATGATCGTATTCATTGCCTTCAAGAAAACAAATATCATTCTTAATTACAGAAGATGACTATTTCAAATTCCAAACGATATTTCCAAGATTATTTCTTCTGCGGCAGCAACGTATCAGGTACCAGCTAATGATTCATAATTCATGAGATATAGCTCTACAATTCCAGTGTAAAACTCACATGTTAAGTTTAAAAAAAAAATTCTGCAACAAAATGAATAGTTAAACGCTACCTTATAAAACCTTACGCTACCTTATAAAAATTACTGTAATCTTATAATTAGAAAGACAAAGTATTTATGTTAAATTTAAAAAACGAAAGGCAAATGGTAAATTAATCATGTTTTCAACCTTATAAAACTGAACACTGACATAAAATGCTTTTTTTTTAAACCAATTCAAACTAAAATTTGATACAATAAAAAATTCATAAACTAAAACTTTAAAAACACAAGGATTTAAATAAATGAAGTTTCATTTATCTAAGCTTTTGCATTTTTAGGTTTTGTATTTCTATATATTTGAATAAATAGATGGGCATATAGTTAACATTTTTATGGATTAGGTCAACATTTCATACGGAATTCCACCTTAGATACTAAATAGATCTACAGGTAATCAACCTTTTAAAGGATTTGGCACAGGATTTTTTATGGTTTTTCACCTTAGATACTAAATAGATCAACAAGTAATCGACCTTTTTAAAGGATTTGGTCCAGGATTTTATATGGTTTTTCACCTTAGATACTAAACCAATCGACAGGTAATCGACC
>JAPMOQ010040136.1:6467-34989 GCA_026543055.1 Argiope trifasciata
CTATCTCATTGTTTCTGGAAAAATTAAAATATGTCTACTCTTCTTTCATATTTAGATGGAAATGATTTCTCAAATTTCTTGATTAAAAATGTATTTAGTATATTACATTGAGTATTTTTGCTGAAAGATAATAATTAACTAAAACAATAAAAAATAGTTAAATGAAATCGTGCACCATTCTAATGTAACAATGGGCTCAAAATTGCTTCAACAAAATTAAGATAAATGTTTAGAAATATTTTTTTATCGTTTCACTAAATTCACTCTTCTCTTTTTTAATTTTATAAACTAACATAAAAGTATGAATTTAAAAAAAATATTTTATTTTAATTATTCCATCTGTTTTCCTGTAATTTGTTGTCCACGCTAAAAAAAAATAATAACACATAATTATAAATAGTTAAGTAATTTTTTACTTCCTATGAAAATAATTATAAATAATAGGTTAATACAGAAATAGTTTATAACTTATAAAAAATCTAACTGAAAGAATAATTAAGTTCGTATTCATATATGCGAAAAATAACAAATAAAAAAAGATTTTAAAAAGACTTCATTTAATGAAACCTTGTATTAATTTTTTATTAAAGAATTTATTTGTCCGCAATAGATAATATTTTATTTCTAGAGTTGCCATTCGTAGGGAGTGAAAATATAAAATATATTTCAGTAGCATATTAGTTCTGGGGCTTCTAACTTGTGCTAGAAATGTTTAAATAGATTTTGTTTTGCTCATGAAAAATTTTCAGTGAACTAGGAAAGAAATTAGATTTCAACGAATTATAAAAATCGTTTGATGAAATTAATAGTTTCTCCTTTTATTGATAAATTAAGCTGCAGATGATTAAAAAAATTGCATCATTTATTGTAAAAGAAAAGTAAACAAATCAATAAAAAAACATCATTTTTATTTTTTTAAAAAGTGAATGAAAAAAAAAAACATTTTTTGCATTAAAGAAACTATATTAATGAAAAATTACACATTTTAAGTATTATAAGGGCTTAAACAATTGAGAGTACGCATTACTTTTACTTAATAAATTCGTCTTCAAAAAAAAAAATAACACATTGCCAAGAAGTGTAAACATGTTTTTATTTTCACACAAAATAAATGGTTTTAAAAAATACTCAGATTTTTGTCTCAAAAAACTGAGCATGAAATTTTTATCTCTTGCGTAGAAAGAAAGTGTCAAAATTTAGTTGCACAGCTTTGGGCTTTTAAAATGTCCTCTAAACGTCGTAGAACCGATACGACCAACTTTATATTGCCTCTGAAGATATTTTACCCCATTCTTCACGCAACTTGTTTTAAAAGGGTTTTGTTTCTAATTTTGTGTTTTTAGACCGCAGTTTCGAGTGTGTCTCACAGATATTCAACGACACTGATGTCGGCGGACTGTGCTAGTGCGCATAACTGTTTTTTGCAATGAATAAGACAGCACTTTCAATTCATTTTTTCATTGATTGCTCGTTGTTTTTAAGTGAAATTAAATGCATTTGTTATGTTTTAAAGTATAAGCATGTTTGCACTTCTTGGTAGCGTGTTGTTTATATTGAAAGTTGGATTTAACAAATAAGGTGTACTCTCAATTGTTTGAACCAATGCATTTTTAAGTATTTTATTAAATTAAATATTTTATAGAGACACATTTAAAAAATTTAATTCACGCTCCGTTGAGAGTCTATCTTAAATATCTTTCATATATCGTAGAAGATACTACAAATCCTTCAAAAAATAATTTGATTTGTAGCAAAATTTAACTTTTGAAATGTGATAAATATTGGTTATGTTCAAAATGATTCGCAATTTGTTTGTAAATTTTGGAGCATAAGTAAAAAACAGAAATAAAAGAAAGGAACAGAAATATCCTATTACATATGTAGAATTACTGAATGATCGATCGGTGCAGATAAAAATACAAGTAATGATTAACCTCTTCATGACAGACGCATAGATATTTTCCAAAGATGTCGTTTCGAAAATTCAACGCGGTGCAAAACGTGGAGATTTGTCAACCAGACTTCGAATTTTTTAACCAGTACACTTCGTTTGTTTGTTTTTTAATTCGCACAGGAGAAAATGAAAACTGAATATTAACTTCAATACAGATTTCTTACTTCTACTTTTATTTTACAATATATATCTAATATGTATAATTTTGTTTATCCATAAGAATTTTAGTTTTTTAAATAAAATAACGGATTATGCTTTATCTATTATTTCAGGGAATAACTAAATAACTTCAGTAATTTTTTATTTAGCGGTTTTCCTAATTTGGCAATGACAATTATATCTTTAAATTTGTTAGAGAGTTGATTTAAACAGAATATCATTACTTTCGTATTATTTCTATTGTAAAATAAGGTAATGTAATTTTAAATACAAGGTGCTTATAATTAAACTTTCCCTTCGACAGCGTCATAAGATAATGAAGTTTTATATACAAGGTATTTATAACTGAGCTTTCCCTATAAGCAGCGTCATACGGGTGAGCAAATCGAAACATTTTTAATTCCAAAATGAGCATCAGAGGGCACCTCTTCCGGTAAAACATTAATTTTAACTCTGTGAATGACCAAAGTGGAATACAGAAAAAAAATAAACATTTATTGACTAATTTCTAATGATCTCGGCACCGAAACATATATTAAGTAAAGGCAAAGAAAAAGTAAAAGTACGCTGTTTGAGAAAAACAGTTCAGTTTGGGAAAACAAGAGCAAAGTAAGTCAAAATAGCTCAAGAATGACAGCTATTAGTCATGTCCTGCAAAATTTCAAATCGATAAATAGTGTGTTTCAAAATCAGATTGGAATTGATTAGTTATCATGCTTCACACATGAAGTTCTTTAAGTCATTCAGTGTCAAAACAAGATACCGTCATTATTACAGCCACAAACACAGACAGAAAAAATGACAATGACTGCAAACATTTCTTATCCTTACTTGTTTTGCATAAGTATTCTTCTTCATCACAAGCATACACATTGCGACATTTTTTACGCTATAATCGACTTCTTTTCCCGGTTTTACATTTTACTAACCATAATTCGTATTCTGGATTGTTAATATTATTTCTGCAATCCATTTATGGGTGTTTACTGTGCTAAGCTTGAAAAAGTTCCTTCTCATGCAACATTACGAAACTTTGTTTTTTAAATTCCGTGAGCGCTTTTCGTGTTTAGCCTATATACCAAATTTTGCTGCAATCCGTTTATACGTTTGCGTTGTATGGTGCTGTTTAATTGTAATAATCTTGTACATCAAGTAAAAAATAGTTAAAAGCCAGAAACGTCAATATCCAGTGCAAACAAACCAGTCGCAAAAAACGGCAAATTTCATTAAATACTAACACATTCCTCTTATAAGTACAGATTATTGTCAACACATATAATCGATATAATAATTATTTTAATAAATAATGGACTTCATAATTTGAAAGTAACATTCATACTTCTTAAACAGCAAAAGCACTGATTTGTCGTAAACATATTAAATTAAATTCATATTTTTTGATAGTATCGAATAATAAAATGAATGTTTATATACATTAAATACTGGTGGCTTAAAAGAGTAAAAAATGTCTACTCTAGATTTTAAAAAAAAGAAATATATATCCTTCGGTATCTTTTAAAAGACCAAAATAATCTTTCTAAGTTCTAAATTTGAAACTATTCTAAAGTTTTTTAGCAGAAAATTTATGTATATAGATATATATGATGATTCAACAAAAACATCAACGAAAATTTAATAAAACATTATGCGAAAATGTCTAGTCTGAAAACAAAGGCTTTAATAAAGATATACGTTTTTGTTTTCAGTCCGATTGTTACCAAAAGCAACCTTTCTTCCGTGCTGCTCCATTTTCTCAAAGTGGATCCAACTTCTCTGAGAGAACACTTCAGATAGTGAAAAGAAACAAAGGAAGAAACTACTAAAGAATTATTTTCTCTCTGAAAATAACGAATAGAACTTGTTTTCTGCCCAACCGCTTTACCGACGAATTCTTCGACATTTTTCCCAAGACTCATTTTTATACAGACATCATGTTTCCTACTATCTATTTTCCTGTTATTTTTCCAGACATTGTTTGACGGGTAAATTCTTTCACTAAAGAACAGCCCAAGATGGATAATAGCGATGTTGAGATATGTTGGGACGCTTTTTTTTTTCTGCGTGTGCTTGTATACGTATATAAATATAGTAATAGTTTGGAATTCCTTTTCGTTTTGTTTGGTGTTTATACTCTTGGAAAAACTTCAAAAAAAGAAGGTGAGGAATTCATGTATCAATACGTGGATTTGTTATGATTTTGGGTTTTTCTTCAACTATACAAAGCAAAGATTCCATCCATGTTATTTTCTTTCTCTTTGAGTTGGTGGATTATGGGGGACAAAATTCTTTTTTGGAATAAAATCTGCAGCAGGGACAAAGAACAGTATGAATAGGATTATATTTACAGGATAAAGTCCCGAATAAAATTATCCTTGCTCTAAAATGGATTGAAAAACGTTTTTCATCGATCATTTATTTTTGAAGTGATTATGCACGCTACATAAAACTGTAAGAAGCTCTCAATAAATATATAAAATTGAGAAATGCTCCATACTATCAAGTATTTTATCATCCTTAAAAAATGCAAGCCACGAAATAAATATAAAAAAACTAATTCCGAACTGATAAAGAAATAAGATCGCATTCGGTGACAAAATAATTTTTCTTCAAGGAATTCAATCAACATTTTTCAGACGAAGTGCTGAAAACAAATCAGAGAACAACATCATAATCAAATAATTTAGTACCCGAAGAGGCAGATGTTTTAGGTCATTTCACACCTGGAGGATCTGACAACCTAGTACCAGTTGAAGGGATGGTGAGCCCCAAGAAAATTGCATTTCAATGTCTGAAGAAAATATTGTGCATCTGATGCAAATGTTTGCTGGTGTTGTTGGTGTCTTTCAACGAGATCTTCCTCCATATCACAATTCCAAGATGGTAAAGAATTTTTTCAAGAAATGATATTAACAGTTTTGGATTGTCCTAGTAATTATAGAGACGTAAAATTTCTATTTAAAAATTTCTTTTCCAAAGTTTCGGCAGCATTGTGAAGAAATGTGCGAATCAAATGGACTGCTACACTAAGAAAAATAGGATTGAGAATGTATTGAAAGTTTGGTTACATGCTGAGAACATAACAATCGTATGTTATAAATTAGCGGAATCCCTGTTAAAACGTGTACAGAATCTCATGAAAGCTAGAGGAGGATATATTTACTACGGGATTGCTATACCATGCATGTAAGTGAACCGATACTAACTAAACAACGTAGGTGAAACTTTTTGTGTTTGTCCCAATTATTTTGCACAATACTTTAAAAGTAAAATATTTATTTGATCACAGCCCATAAACTATCACACCCTTGCAAGCATTTCCTTGTATAAATAAAGAATCTTGACAATCTAGTATTTTTTAAAAATTTCTCTCTTTTCTGAACAAATCATGCCAAATAGTAAAACTTTGAAATTAAATATTTTAGACCAATCAAAGGCTGAGTTGACGAAACACAGTGCTTTTATTTGTGGGGTCTTCAAACAAATAATGGTTAAAATCATTTAAAAGATTTATTTCGTTCGGTTTAAGTAGCAGAGAAATTTTTTCTTATATTTATTTACGTTTTTTCATCAACGGTATGACTAATAGGTTCAGAGATAAGATAATTCTATTCAGCTATCTTTTCTTTTTTGTCTGAATCTATGACAAACATATTTCTGTACTTCTTTTTAAAATTATGTATGAATCTATTCTTCGAAATTAACTGCGGAATAGTTTAGAAATTAAATGTCGAATTGATTAAAATGGTCACCTGAAGGAAGAAATCTCTAAAATATTTTACAATTCAGGCTTAATAAATAATTGTATGAAAAATCTCCGTTTTGTATCCAGGTAAATAAATATAAAAGCCAAATCCTATTTTGCTGACTAAGATTATTTCAGACAAGTCACTGACTGAAAACGACATCATTGCATGCTGCCATTAAAATGAAATAATTTTTTTCATTTTTTTATCTTTTTTAAGAAACATAAAAGAAACCAGGAAAAAAATTTCACTTTTGTTCATATCGTCTTCTCTTTTCATATTAAATAAACCTTTGTTTGTTTTTTGCATTGAAGCTGGAAATACATGTTGTCAAAACAGATGATGTTTGAATTTTTATGAAAGAAAAAGATCAATTTTCTTTTTTTTCCAAATAATTATTAACAAAATTCAATGATTAATGATAAGAAAAATTTTCAATGACTTGAATTTTAAAAATGAACATTCGTAAAACATTGTATTCAGTTTATTCCAGGAAGCTATAGAATTCAGTAGAAATAGCAAACAAACTAGTTGGACATACTTAATAGCATATCCTTGCCTATAGCAGGTTTTTGACATCACAAATTAATTTATGGCAACCCTATAACCAATAAATCAATATTTTATTCTCTTTCTCATTGACTATCAGAAATTTGGACGGAATATACCCAAATAAAAATAATGTATATTTATTGATTAATTAATCGTTCAGAACTTGGTCGACTGTGCCTGAAAAACAATTCTTGATTCTACAAAATCTGCGTTGGCATAGTTTTCCTGCAACAATTTTAATTTATTGCTTTCTGTAAAAATTTCAAATTCAAATTTAATCACTTCCCAGAAATTCAATGAATTCGATTCTTTATTCAATGATTTTTTTAAACCAAAGTTTTTTGTGATAACTTTAAGACATTTCCTAGACATTGTATATCACATATAAAGTTTTGATTAATTTGATCTCAAAATATTTTGAAGGCCTTTATTTTATTCAATTCATTACAAAGAAGTCATTTTAAAAGCAAATATTTTATGTTGAAACACATTTCAAATATGCTGGAAGAAAATAAAATTAATTAGTTTCTACCCTAATACCCTCTTTCAGTAAACAAATTTTACTACATTTTAGTATTTTATTCAATTCTCAAAATAAATCCCTCAGCAGATATAACACAGTAACTTTTGGAAAAGTCAAGATTGAAATAATATTTTTTTTCACATTTTAACAACACAAATGTTAAGCAGTTTTCATCTCTGATTTTAATTCTTTATTCGCGTAATAAAAAGGTACTAACTGAGGCAAAAATTTTATGGGTATTAATTTAAAAAGAATAGTTTATTAATGTTTATTTTAATTATTGTCTATTTTACGATAAAAATTTATTTGGGAATAAAAGAAATATTTTTCAAATTAAATCGTCTTCACTGGTAAATGCAGGAACAAAGAAAAATAAGCAGACGATAACTATTAAAAGATTTTTTAAAAAATTCATATTTTAAATGTTTGCATTATGCAATTCAATATATTAACAGTAAACTAGGTTTTCATTTCAGTAATATATATATGCATATTAAAAGGTAAATATTAAAATCTGGATAACATTTTCACAGGAATCAAATATCATCAATAAGAAAAGAAAATGTTTTTAAATTTTGAATAGCATAAAATTTCTTTTTGCGTGATAAGTATTCAATATATAAAAGTATTCTTATTATTTTGGATTGAAGAATAAAAGAAATAACGCTTAAATATTTTATTCCGATACAGACAAATGTGCACAATATTTTATCGTCTGCCAAGCTAAGCCATTCCTACAACATGCCAAACAATGTTTCTGAATCTTTTATTTACGGACTAAAATTATTGCATGCAATGTATTGATTGAAATAATAGTTTGTGACATTGTATGCTTCCATTAAAATAAAAGCATTTCCATCTCTTTTTCAGCTTTTCAAAAAACAAGGAAAGTGAAAAACCTTAAATTTAATTCCGGGAATGTTTTTGTCGTCTGCGCGCTTTATATTCGACGGAGTGCTCTTTTCAAGTCAAATAAAAGATGGTGTTCTTTTTAGTTCTTGGCCGAAAGGACTGCTTGTCAAACTAGATGATGTCTTTATTTTTATCAAAACTTGAGTTTTAATCTAGTTCTTTGCCTTCCAGGTAATAGTAGGATGAAGCCCATCCAACCAGGATATCGTTTGACAGGTGAAAGGTTTATCGGCAAAGAAAAAAATGTGCTTCATAAAGGAGTACCTGTCACTTTTAATCGTGTAAAAATAATTTACTAAGGGGATAGATAACACTTTCTTGGATGGAAAAAAGAATTATTATTATATATCATATTAACTGGTATAGCTTTCACCCCCTAAAAGTTTATTAGCAAAAAATTTTGCATTGTAAAAGTTAGTTAGTTAGGATGTTTTGGCGCAAAAGCCAGATTTTGTTAACCAAAAATTATAAATTGTCTCATACCCCTTTATGCAAATCGTCACGTAATTCCCATAAAGTTGTGTTTTGATCACGTGATCGGAAGTCGTCGGGTAGGCAGTGACTTCCGGTATATTTGATATTCAACAAGATGTGCTGCCTTGTTGCACGCTCTATATAGAATGTTGTCATACCTTTAACTCTCTGAATAGAATGCTGTGATATATAGAATGTTGTCATAGCTTTAACTCTTTCACTAGAATGCTGTGATATATAGAATGTTCTCATAGCTTTAACTCTTTCAATAGAATGCTGTCATATATAGAATGCTGTCATAGCTTTAACTCTCTGAATTAGAATGCTGTCATATATAGAATGTTGTCATAGATTTAACTCTCTGAATAGAATACACACTTAATGCACTGTGCAACTCTGCTGTCACGTAGTTGTGGCAAACAGATTTGGCCATGCTGCGCCAATAGTATGGTACTTGTTACTTGTCAAATGCTATGGTTAATTATATCAGTAAAAATCAAAAACAAATTTTTAAAATACCAAAAGTTCACTATAGTAAACAAGATAAAAAGTGTAAACACACGAGGGCTATTTTGGGATGTGCCTCGTCATTTTGAACCACGATCAGATGAAGAGGACGACATCTGAACTGGTACTCCCCCTCACCACACCACATCACACCAACAGGAGGTGGCCATAATCTATGGATAAATTTACCAAGGTGTCGTTTTACGTATGCGTAGGAAATTGGACGTTGTAACTAAATGATAACTGTTTTTGTGGCAGCATCAGCTAATTTATTGCCTTAAATACTAACGAAATAAAATATCGAGTTCTGTAGCTTGTAGATTCCGCAAGTGGAAAAGAATTGTTAGGACTAAGGGGTGTGTTCCATTCCGAGGATAGCTGAGAGCTTCAAGACAGATCTCACTATCTGTATAGATACAGAATTGTTATAACATTGTAAAAAAGAATATGTATACAGATAAATATGAGAGTTTGCTTGCATATCATTTCACTAATTAAAATTTTTTTTATGAAATCAGGCACAAGTGTTCTTTTAAGAAAAAAGAAGGAAATGGCCAGTTTTAAAAAACCTGAACATTAATCAAGGTATAAGTGAAATTAAAATTAATTTAGTTTTCAGCTACATATTCCTAAAGTATTATACCAGATAAATTGTGACACCCCTCTCCAAGACGGGCTTCTCGGAATGAGGATGAGAAGCTTCCGGCATATGGAAAGTTCTAGCCACCCAAGAGGGTATACGGTAAGGTGGATATTTTGGTCCTCCCATTGATGACGGTAGTACTTCATTCGGGAAGGGATTCCACGTGGACGGTGGTAACCCTTAGGACTCAATTACAGTTCCTGCCAGTGTTGCTGTTTCGGCAATCCGATGATTCAGTATTTACTATCCGTGTGCTTTTAAACGGTTCAGAGAGTCAGTGATATGATTTACCACTGAAATTGTTTAGTAATATTTTAAACTAACACAATCTAGTTCTTTAAAGGTATCAATTTCAATCTCATATCATTTTTTCTTTCAATTATGTTTTTAGCTTAACTTGATGCGTAATCTAAAACATTCTTTTAGATTAAACTTAATGTATTTTACTATCCCCTAAAACCCTGCGGTAGCCTGGTTGGAGAGCGTCAGTCTCGTAACCGAAAGGTAGCGAGTTCTGTCCTCGTCTCGGCCAAAGACCGCCGTGTTGGCTAATGGCAGTTGGGGCCCATTACATAGGTCGTGACTGCAAGGCTCCTCCATGTTCCCATAACAAATGAGACCTCCGAGGGTACTGAAACAAGGATGAGTTGTTCTCTGATTTGGATCTAAATTCTGACTTGCCGATGGAGGAATGAGTTCAACCACCTCCTAAAAAGGGTTTGTGTCGTGTGTGTTTCTCCATTCACCTTAAAGGTGCTCGCTAACAATGAAAGGCGCACACTTTCTGCCTTTATTCGAAAGAGCTCAATCTCTTTCGGGCTTGGTGTAACCAAGTTGGCATTAGACCCACCACTAATATTATACCCTAAATTTTTCTTGACCTTCATTGTGATGTTTTTTAGATAAATATTGATTGAGTTAAGTAATTTTTCCATTTCTGAAGTAAACATATTTCCTTAATAATTCCATCAGATAAAATAAAAAAAAATATATTGCACAATTCTTTGGTACATAGATTTTTTTCATCGATCTGGCTTAAAATCGGCCAGATGTAATCAATGTAATGAGTCAACAATTTGTGTTTGAATTTGGCTGTAACTGTACCCTACAAACCTCATTGATTACTAAAAACAATATTTGGTCTTAAATTTGTATATTTACAACAAAAATAAATTTAAAATACAAGGAATTAGGGGAAAAAATTAAGTATGTTGTTTTTTCATAAAAGTATCAAATTTTTCCCGAAAAATTTCTGTTATATTAATGAGTTTTGAAAAGAGTCCAAGTAACTGGATATGATTTGAATTTAAATTCTGTCCTCACATTTTGTTTGCACCACATTTTCGATCGAATCCATCGATTATCATAAATTTCTATTTTTGAGTATATATATCATATATCTCTAACATACAACAAGCATTATCAGTGAAATTCCGATTCGCATTTGTTTTCAGACAAAAACGTGTATCATATTTCCCCTCCCCAAAAAGCCTTCCCAAATAAAAACTTCATGCCTTTATCGACAATACGAAATTAAACCCAAAACATGCCATTTATTTAAGATGATAAATCTTTAATATAATTTTTCCAGAACAAATACAGCAAATCGATTGATTCAATTAAATTTTAACTCAATATGGTGGCACCACCTATTAGTGAATTTCAGAAAAGAGTTTCAAAACTCGATAATATTTATAATAAAGATAAATGAGTTTAAAATAAAAAATAGAAAATTTATGAAATGAAAAAATACAATACGGATACAATGTCATTTTTAGCGCATTGATAAGAAAAATTTTAAAATTTATTTTAGCAAAAATAATTCCTATTTTCAGTCTTTTATATCATCTATAAATTCCCATCATAATTAAAACATTTGCATTTCAACTGTCATTTTAGTCGATATTTTACATTTTACTAGTCAATTAACCATTTATTTGTTTCAATTTTAGATATGTATAGGTTTATTTTTTATAAAAACACATTTAAAACAGAAAATAACTAAATATCTAGAAATGCATTATTTGTAATTTTTCCGGATGCATGTTTCAAAAAAATTATTACTTTATAATTGTTATCTACAGTTAATCATTTTTTAAAAAAATCGATCATTTTTTTATAATACGTATTTAAATTAAAAATACATAAATTCGTCTTCACATTCCCTTAATCCTTCTCTTCATTTAAAAAATTTAGATTAATTCTAAGATTTAAAAAAATATTTTGAAATCTTTAATTAACTTACGAAACTCGAACCGAAAGTTAACCAGAAAGCAAATAACATTTTTCTTTAACCAAGACACATTCTCAACTACCTGCAGTGAAATAAAATTAATTGATTTTTTATTGATGCCAGATAAAATAAATAAACTCTAATTAATAATTTTGAAAATTTAATCCCACAGGTAAGTCATCTGAAATACGTTCCAAAACTGTTCAAAAAGTAGTGAACATGTAGTTTGATATCATTTTTCTTGAATTTAGCCTATTATTACTTGTAAATTAACTAAAAAAATTAATTAAACTCTCTAGAGTTTGTTATTGCAAAAGTGAACAGTTCTTCACTTCATCAAAAGTTCATCAAAGATTAAAATAAAATGGCTTGCACAGGAAAATAATGATTTCTGCTAAATGAGCAGACGATAATTCTTTGGCATCAAACATTTGTTTAAATTTCAATAAATGAATGTAACAATAATCCATAAATATTTTGAAAGATAAAAGTACAAAATTTTAATCTATACCTACTACTTTTCTGAAGTTTGATTCATAAATTAATTGCTGAATTTTTCCGATATCAAACAAGAAATTGTTAAAACTTTCAGCCTTATTGAATTAAAATATGCGCCCTATTTTGTTAATTATCTCATCAAATTATGAAATTAAAAGCAAATTGTTATTAAAAAAATTTTAAAAATGGCCATGTGTTAAATTTTGAGTATCCTCGTTAATTGTAACCTTTTTTTAAATAAATTATTAGATAAAAATCAATTCTCTTTTTTCTAAAAAATCAAAATCTTCTTACTTTTTTTTTCTTCTTTAACTTAAAAGGATCTTTCAAATTTCTGCGCTAAAAGAATAATATATTAGAATATTTTTTGCTTCTAATTAATAGAATATATTTGCTTCTAATTATTAGAATATTTTTTGCTTCTTATTTTCCCTCAATATTAGAATATTTTTTTCTTGAAAGAAAAGAATTAATAGAAGCATTAAATAATAGCTACAAGAACCTTTGCAATATTTAATACTCAGTGCTACTTCAAAAAGCTTCAAGAGTATTAATTGTTTTCTAATAATTTTTATTTACTACATTAATTTTCGTCTGTTATAAATATACTCCGATTTTCTATTTTATTATATGAATCAACGTAAAAGGAATTAGATTTAAAAAAATTCTGGTTTATATTTTAATCATTCCGTTCTGCTTTTCTGTAAACTATTATTCAAGCTGAAATAAAATAATGAATCACACAGTTATAAATATCATGATCAGTTTTACTTTCAGCTATATCCTGCTTCCAATGAAAAGTATTATAAATAAAAGAGTAATACAAAAATAGTTTAAGGGTTATAAAAATTCTAATTTAAAAATGAATTCAAATTTATATTCATGAATACAAAAAAAATATTTCAAAAAAGACTTTATGTAATGAAATTAGAAATCAAATTTTTATTAAAAGATTTGTTTGCCCTCCAATAGATAAAATTTTATTTCCCATGTTGCCATTCGTCTTGAGTGAAAATGTTAGAGATATTTTATAATCGTTTTACTTCTAATTGCTGCCAAAAATGTTTAAATATTTTTTATTTTGCGCAATAAAATTTTTCACTGGTCTAGTAAAGGAATTAGATACCAACGAATTATAAAAATCGTTTGATGAAATTATATTTTCTCATTTTAATGAAAAATTAAGCTGCAGACGATAAAAAAATTGCATCATTTTTTGTAAAAGGAAAGTAAACAAAACAATAAAAAAAAATTTCTTATAAATAAACTGTATTAATGCAAAATCATGTATTTTAAGTGTTATTTTTATGGACTTTAAAAAGTTAGATATTTCACAGACACATTTAAAAAATTAATTTGCACTCTGTTAATAGTTTGTCTTGAATATCTCTCATATGGCATAGAACCACGTCCTTCAAAAGTTTATTTCATATGTAACAAATTTTAACCTCTTAAATGTTATGAATTACGTATTATTGAAATGTTACGTTACAAGTGCTTTAAATTCTGCTTGTAAATTCTGGACCGAAAGTTTTAAAAAAAGAAGAAAAGAAACTGAAATATTCTACTAGTTAACACATGCAGAATTACTGAATTCATTTTGAAAAAATACGAGTACTGATCAACATCGTTGTCACAGGCTGGCAGATATTTTCCAACAATGTGTTTTTGGAAATTCAAGGGGTGTAAAACGTGGAGATTTGTCAAAAACTCGAGTTCGAATTTTTTGATCACTATACTACTTTTCTATATTTCCTACATGAGAAAAGGAAAATTGAGCATTAACTTCAGCTTTTATTTTGTAATATATAGCTGACCTTTAAAGTGAATAACATTATTTATCCATAGATTTCTTTTGATATTTTATGAAAAAATTGATCATGTTTAGTTAACTATTTCATGAAGTAACTGACTCACTTCAGTAAATAATCTAATAACTAACGGTTTTCATACTTTGATAATATTTACACTTTTTAATTTTAATTAGTGCGAGCAATAAGTTGTTATGGGCTGTTTTCAATAACATAATATTTTTTTTATTTGGTCATATAAGAAAATGAAATCTTGAAAACATCAAATAATCATACTTTAAAAGCCAGAAAATTCTATATTCTGCTTTTCTGTTCGCTGATGAGGGCAAAGGGTTGAAAATGAGGTTTTATAACATAAAGTTCGTCTCATTGTCACTGATATGTTAGTGTTTTCTTGAAAATTAAACTGCATTTGGAATTATTTTACAGCTTTTTAGGAACAGTGAAAATTTTATATTGTATGCTTTTTCTTTTAACAACGACAAGAAAGAGTAATTTTATGTTGATTCAGAAACAAAAATCTTATTTAAACATTATGGGCAAACGTCTGATCTGACAACAAAAGCTTTAATAAAGATATGCGTTTTTGTTTTCAGTCCGATTGTTACCAAAAGCAACCTTTCTTCCGTGCACTTCCATTTTCTCAAAGTAGATGCAGCTTTTATGAGTCTTGAGATAGTAAAAAGAAACTACTAAAGAATTATTTTCTCTCTGAAAATAACGAATAGAACTTGTTTTCTGCCCAACCGCTTTGCCGACGAATTCTTCGACATTTTTCCCAAGACTCATTTTTATACAGACAGCATGTTACTATCTATTTTCCTGTTATTTTTCCAGACATTGTTTGACGGGTAAATTCTTTCGCCAAAGAACAGCCCAAGATGGAGAACAGCCCGAGATGGATAATAGCGATGTTGAGATATGTTGGAAAGCTTTTTTTTTCTGCGTGTGAGTATATACGTATATAAATATAGTAATAGTCTGGAATTCCTTTTCGTTTTGTTTGGTGTTTATACTCTTGGAAAAACTTCAAAAAAAGACGGTGGAGATCTCGCGTATCAATACATGGATTTGTTATGATTTCAGGCTTTTCTTCAACTCTGCAATGCAAGGAATTCTTCCATGGTATTTTCTTTCTCTTCGAGTTGGTAGATTAAGGTGGACAGAATTCTTTTTTTTGGAATAAAGTTTACAGAAGAAACAAAACGCAGTCCCAATGAGATTATCCTTAGAATAAAAGTGATTCATAAACATGTTCCATCTATCAATTTTTTTTTTTTTGAAATTTTTTCTTTTGTCGAAAAGTTATAGTAAACTCACAAAAAGTAAAAAACGTTGGGGAAATGTTGCATATTTTCAGTTATCATCATATAATCTTTTCGAATTAAGCAATGGAGAAGTGAAATTTAAGCTACGTGTAAAATAAATTTTTAATTTAAAAAAAACGGAAAACGCATTTGAGGTGGAATCCAAGAATAATTTTTTTTTTTCAATTTTATAACGAATTCTTTTTGAAATCCCTAAACATTCGCTATATTAATCCCAAATACAATTTTTTACTATGTTTTAACTATTTTGATGATGAATAGGTGTGTGCCGAATGCGGCGTTACATCTGTGAAAAGCTTATAATTAAAATTTAAAAAATATATAATTTTAATAATAATAAGTAAATGTTTTTACTATTGTTTATAATAATAATAAACAAATGTTTTTATTGTAGCATATCGCTATCTCTGTTGTTGTTTCTATGGCACTTTCCATGGACAAGCCCGCTGATACAAAGACAAGTATTTAAGCAGGTAGGGAGAGTCTCTTGTTTTAGCAGTGTCAACTGGGACCAAGAGTACGACTTTGCCACCCATGCATCACTCATTCGCTTGCACAACCCCTTTGTACAGGAAGGTGTATTCACACATCTCACCTGTCCGAACTCAGGAACCAAAGATCGCGGGGAACAGCCGCTACCCTTACGCACATTTTTTTTCTAAATAGACATTTTGACCAGTTCTGACCAGTCTGAGCAATGTAACGTGCCTCAAAAAATTCAAAATGGCCTCTTTATTAAAGGCACACGTCATTTCAGGGGTCATATGTGATGCCTCTTTGAATTTAAAGGGTTTGAAAATACTTTACTGAACCTCATGTACATAGGAAAGTACTAGCAAACCCCAGAAAGATTTTTCTTTGATATCACGAATGTCAACGAATTTAATCAACAGTAACCTATAAAATCAAGTAAAAACATAATATCGAATTTTGTTCTTTTAAATTTTCGTCTGCATCAGGAGAACTGTAGATGATCAAATTCAAAATAAATAAATAAAAATGATAACGCGTTAAAAATTAAAAAAATAGTACAATAAAACTAACTTTCACAGTCATCTTTTACTTATTTGGCAATATTAAATTAAAGAAAAAGTAATATTTCTGCCATCGGAGCAGACATAAAATAGCTGAAAAAAATCTGAGAGTTCATCAAAAAAAATGATGAAAAAGATTATGTTGATCGTTCTTATTTCAAATTAGGGAGAAAGGTTCGAACCTGTGAAAGTTTCAAAAGAAAAAAAAATTAGAAAGTTAGATATGACATTTTTAGTTATAATTCTTAAAATTTATTTCAAAGAAGTCATTTTAAAAAGATTTCTTAAAATTCACTAGAAACTTAGAAACTGAAACAGAATTCTTTTGTATGGCAAATTTTTCGAGCCTTCATTAAAGCATAGATTTCGTTCTAAAGTCTCGATTGTTATATCGGTGAATACGTACGAAAAGTCCTCCTAAGCGATATAAGATATTAAATAAGCATTTCTGCTTTATAAATGTGGGCTCCGAAATATATTTTCTTACTAATATAACTATGTGTGCACAAAATTTTATGATTGTGAGTTGCGGTTTGAATACTTCAAATATGCCAGCACACAGAAAAACAAAAGTTTCCTTTCATATATATAAAGATTCTTGACAATCTATCACTAAGAAATTCTTCTCTGAAAAATTGAAATTTATTATTTTATACCAATCAAAGGCTAATTCGAGCAAACACTATGCTTTCAGTGGAGGTTTATTTAAAGAAAAATAATGGCCGAAAATCATTTAAAAGATTGGTTTCAATAGGATAAAAATTTATTTATTTTATTTCTTTATTTATTTTAAACTATGAGATGGCTAATAGGATTAGAGGTAAGATTTAGAATAAAGGCAATGATTTGGACTTCATAAACATTTTCAGCGATCTTTTTCTTTTTGTCTAAATATACGTCAATCTTACTTTTTTTCTATTTTTTGAATAATATATGTACGTATTCTCCGAAATTAAAGGTGGAATTGTTTAGAAATTAATTATCATGATGATTGAAATGGACCCCTAGAGGATTAAATCCCAAAAAGTATTTCTGCGTTGCTAGGATTAAAAGAAAATGTTCCAAAAAATTTTCTTTTCTTCCATGTCAAAATATTTTTCGAAACATTGAAGTCAAATCTAATTTTGTTGACTAAAATTATTTCATGTAAGTTGTTAGCTGAAAGCGACATCACGCAATGCTGCCATTAAAATGAAAGAAATTGTATTTATTTTTTAAATTTATTTTAAGAAATGCAAAAGAAATTGAGATAAACTAAAATTTAATTCCACTATTTTCCATATCGTCTGCTCTTTTCACATAATTTTTATTTATTTATTATTTTTTTACTTTGTAGCTGGAAACAAGTCAACGAAAAAGTAAACTTTGAGCAGCCACGAATCAGCTAAGAGCTTTTAGAATTCGTCAAGAAAGCAATTAAAGGTTAAAAAAATTGTTATATTGATTGCTTTTCTTTGAAATCTAACATAAATATTCGAATAATTACCCTAAAAAGTATAAAAATGAAATGGAATCAGAATTTCAGATATAAGAAGTTTTGTTCAAATTGTTAAAAGATTTTCAGAAAGAATTAAGTATTTTTTGAAAAATTCTCCAAATTCAGTAGATTATATTAGACGCAGGAACGAAATTTTTTACATGAATAAACGTTTACTTCCTTAAAATCTTTTTTCTAAAATTGTTACGAAAATGAAACTGAACAACAAAATAATTCTTATAAAAATACTTATATTAAAAATTTTGGCTTGGTACATTTCGTCACTAATACGACTATCTCAGTACCGAATTTCACGGCAATAGGTGCCGGCGTCCTGGCACAGGGGTAGCGTGTCTTCAGCGTGATCTGGGCGTCCCGGGTTCGAGTCCCGGTTCGTGCATGGTTGTTACTCTGCGTTCTGTCTGTGAGGCTTGTGAATGTGCCCCCCTATGCAAAGGGGTTGTGCAAGCAAATGAGTGTGTCATCTTCATTTGAGCTACAAGTCAGTCTTCTGCCCTCTGGGTGCTCAGGGGTCTTTACCCTCAGAAGCTACTGCATCCCCTTTCCGTGGAAACACGGACACGACATCATCATCATCACGGCAATAGGTTTGAAATATTAGTTTAAACAACGCATACATGATAATATACAAACAAATGTTCCCTTTTTTTATATAAAAATTCTTGGCTATCTAATGTTTTAAAAAAATTCCTATCTTTTCTGACCAAAACAAGGCAAGTTTTGAAATATATTATTCAGACCAATCAAAGACTGACTGGAGCAAAAGGGATATTTTCATTGTTTTGGTGTTCAGACAAATAAATCATTTAAAAGATTGTTTACTACTCAGTTTCAGTAATAGGAAGGGGGTGTTTAAAAAATTATAATAGGATTAAGGTGTCCGACTGCGTTAAAAACGCTGGTTATCGACCACATTGGCGATTTTTTAAATTCTTATTTCTTTTAGTTGATACTTTCCTCTTTCCAAAACAGTTTATTTTTTCTACGAAAAGGATGGCCTGACCTATCATCCAGGAGAATTTTAAGTAAATTCTACTTTTCATCTAAAATTTGTCTTCAATTTTCTGGGAACCTTAATTTTCATAAAAATTCTGCACCGTTAACATGATATCTCAAAAACTAACAGAAATATTTACATAAAAATTTCATCGTGTGTTTTAAATAATACGGGCAATGAAATGAACCAAAATTTTTATTGTTAGTGAAATACTTTTTCATTTATAAGTGTTTTCAGAAAAATAAAGTTAAAAATTGGTGGAAAAAATGCATATATACGTATATTTTTACCCATAACTTATTTCCATCTCAAAACTTTTCTTTGACTTTGGTTACTTTCATTCATCATTATATTCTATAACTTGAGTACAAAGAAAAATAGGTTTCCTGCATTATAAATTTGCATAGTGTGTTAACCGTTTTGATTAAATTTCATTAAAATTAATTACAATTTTTCCTATTTCTCAAAATATATGATATTTTCAATTTTTTTTTTTTTTGTATTTATAGTATTTTGTCTTATAATTGGCAATACATTGAAAGACCATAGTTTTAAATAGTTTTTTTTAATTCAATATTTCAAAAAATTTTCATTCCACATAGTTGTATACCCTAATAAGACGAGAAGTGAGATTTAGAGAAAGGTTTAAAATTTTAGCCTTCATAATCGTTTTCAGCGATTTTATTTTCTTTGTCTGAGTTTACATTAAACTTAAATCCTTATTTTTCAATGGCGTAAGCATGTTCCCCTTCTTACGGTATGAGCAGCGAAAGGATTTAGAAATTAATTATCCAACAATGATTAAAACAGACACACTAAAGAAACAAATCCTTAAAATATTTTTGTGCTGCTGTGTTTTTAAGAAAATGTACGAGAAGATTTCGTTTTCTTCCAGGAAAAACTATTCTTTCAAACATAGAAGTCAAATCCTATTTTGCTGACTAATATTATTTCATGTGAGCTGTTGACTGAAAACGACATCGCTGCATGCTGCCACTAAAACAAAAGAAATTTTGTTTATTCAATTTTTAATCTCTTTTAAGAAACGCAAAAGAAATCGGGGAAAACTAAAATTAAATCCCGCTGTTGTTCGTATAGTCTGCTCTTTCCAAGCCAAATAAATGGGGTTTTTTCGTTGTAGCTCGAAGCAAATGTTGTCAAAAAGTATAATATTTGAATTTTTGAATTTTTATGAAAGAAAAAAAAAACCTTTGCTTTCCGATTATTGTTAACTAAACTATATAAGGAGTGTGTAATATATTTTTGGACTCATTTGGATTTTTTAAATATACATTTTTGTTGTTGCTAATCTCGAAATTGTCTAACTGGACCAGACAATCCCCATGAATCTGAAAACGTTTGAAGAGTTCAAAAACAGCTGAGATTGCTAGAGGACTTCTTTATTAAGATCCAAACAATCCAAAATACGGGTAAGTCATATCACTGACCTCCGACCCGCCACTAAGGCACACGGATTAATCTCGCAAAAAAATATCACCGGACCGCTGGAACAGCAACACTGGCGGAAACTATGGTTGATTCCAAAGGGCCATCACCGGCCACGGTACAACCCTCCTAGTAGAGAGTACGTCCCGTCATCGATGGGAGGGCTAGATCCCCCATCTATTATTGGCGAGATCCAACCACCATGCCGGAGGCATCTCATCCTCATTTCGAGGTGCCCCCCTTTGGTCGAAGGATTGGATAATAAATTTTTGGTCCCACTTGGATTTTTTGAATGTACATTTTTATTGTTGTTACTAACCATGAAATTGTAACCATAGAATAACCACGGACCAGACAATTCCCATGAATCCGTAAAAGTCTGAAAAGGCCAAAAACAGCTGAGGGTTCAGGAGGACTTCGTCTTTGTTAAGAGCCAAACAATCCAAAATATGGGTTGGAGAAATCCTGTATGCCGAACACTAATGTCACTCAGGGTAACTTTTTAGACCATGACGAAAAGTGAGGGTTCTGGTATAACCACTCAAAATGCATGAGGAAGCAATTTGTTGGGATCTGAATCTAAGCTGGAAGAGCTTTCAAAAGATTGGTGTAATATGTTGCCATTAAATGATCATGTGACCAACTTTTCAAACTGTCACACGTATGAAAATGTGAAATAGTACTAATGCTCAATTTAACGAACGTGAAAAACGTCGTTGAACGAAATGATGCAATTTATTAAATATTGTCATCACACCAAATTTCCTTTGTAAGACTCTTAGGATCGAGTTGACCTGGTGGTAAGGTCTCGGCTTCGGAACCGGAGGGTCGCAGGGTCCAGGCCCAATTCCACCGAAGAACTCCCTGTAAACGAGTCTCTTTCACGTTCAATCCGTCAAACTCAACATCCTCCCGCTCGTGTGGTATGGAAATCGGGGTGTCACTTCAGATGTCGTCCTCGTCATCTGACCGTGGTGCAAAATGACGAGGTATGTCCCAAAATAGCCCTAGTGTTGCTTCAAAAACGGGACGTTAATATAACTAAACTAAACTGCAATAACCCATTAGGATTTTTTGAGAAATATCATGAGTGGTTGGGAGGGGTTTTCGAAAGCATGTTCACTTCTATTTTTGCCAGGGAAAAAACTCTCGCTAAAGGCGAACTTCCCACAATGACTCTCACCCCCCCCCCCTACACACAGCAACAGACCTGGCTAAAGAGTCGGCTTTTTCATTACCTACAACCCCAGCCATGGGTGGGGTTCCAATAAAAAAAATACATCATATGGCAAGATGAAGATTCTTCAAACAGATTTAAAATGTCTAGACTAGTCTGGTCTCCAATAAAACCACAAATTGAATTGAAGCGCTACTGTCAGTGAAGACTCAGATGTCTTGGAAAATATCCTCCATCTGAAATGCGTAACACAAGCCACTTCTGATAGCAATAAGCTCTGGTCTAAAAACTGAACAAAAATTAGGATTTCATTGTGTGGTTTAGTGGCGCAAGAGCCATAGCTGGCCATACTGCGCCAGACATATGGTTAAAATATAAAATACTAATCTTGTGTAAAAGTATGTAAAAGTAGAAACTATTTGATAAAATTACATTGCAATGTCTCTCAACATTATAAACAAGATGTAAGAAATGACAATAAAAAAAGTATCAAATAAGATTAAAAAAAACCCCATTGCTTTTAAAAATTTAAAAAGATTTTTGTAGGGACATTCCTTTACAAGCATTTACATGTCCATTGTTAGTGTTTCCACCGAAAAGGGGTAAAGCAGTTTCTGAGGATAAAGACCGCTGAGCAACCAGAGGGCAGAAGCCTGATTTCTAGCTCAAATGAAGGTGAGACATACATTCGCTTGCACAACCCCTTTTTACATACATTCTCACAGATAGAACACAGAGCAACCATACCCGAACCGGGACTCGAGTCCGGGACGTCCAGATCATGCGGAAGACAGGCTTCCCCTATGCCAGGACGCCGGCATGTCCATTGTTGAAATATGAAAATATTTTAAGAGATGAAGTTTAAAATCAGAGCTTTCAACCTAGAGGTGATGAATCGTTAAAATAATTTGGCAATTCAAACATAATAGTATTTGATCGACGAATCAAAGATGTTTATGTATAATGCATGTGTGACCAATGCGAAGTCTGGATAAATTAGGATTTTTGATTTTGAACTCCAAAGCTCCGGTTGGAGTAGGAATGAACATTTTTGAAATACTATTTTCAATTTATTCAAGAGATAGCAAAGAAAGTAGTTAGATAGACTTAATAGTTTATCATTTCCAATGACAAGTTCCTAACATCTAAAATTATTTTATGGCAACGCTATAATCGATAAATCGATATTTTCTTCTCTCTCATTAAATATCAGATAATTGAAGAAAAGAAAACTAAATAAACAATCATGCATATTTATCGATTAATTAGTAGTCTAGAATTTGATCGACTGTGCCTGAAAAACAATTTTTAGCGATGGAGAATAACCACAACTTCATCCATTAAAAAAATAAATATTTAATTAATAATAATTCTTAAAGCACTTTAAATATTTGATGAAATAATATGCCGTAATAATCATATAAGTTAATGATTTACTTCATTCAAAGTTTGAGCTGTAGATAAATAAATAGGAAAATAAGATTTACTAAGTTCCATCAGCCAGTTATTCTAAAATCATAATAATCATTTCTTGCTGTTGCCAACGCCAAAAGTAGAATGCACTTGAGCTGTAAGAGCTCCTGTTGCCAACGCCACAAATTCTTGATACTATGAAATCTTTATTGACATAGTTTCCCTGCAACAATTTTAATTCATTACTTTCTGTAAAAGTTTCAAATGTAAATTTAATCACTTCCCAGAAATTCAATGAATTCGATCCTTTGTTCAATGATTTAAAAAAAGTTCTATATAATAATTTTAAGGCATTTCCTCGTCTTTATACATCACATATAAAGTTTTGGTTAATTTGAAGATCTCAAAATATTTTGAAAGCCTTTATTTTACTCAAAAGCTAAAACAATTCATTACTGAGAAGTCATTTTAAAAGCAAATATTTTACGTCGAAACACATTT
Organism: Argiope trifasciata; assembly: GCA_026543055.1. Lineage (NCBI taxonomy): Eukaryota > Metazoa > Arthropoda > Arachnida > Araneae > Araneidae > Argiope > Argiope trifasciata. The sequence goes on from JAPMOQ010040136.1 coordinate 29,871, forward strand.
CAAACAAGGAAATGAAATTAATTAGTTTCTATACTAATAAATACCCTTTATTATAAGCAAATTTTACTCAATTTTATTACTTTATTCAACCCTCAAAATACATCTCTTCATAGCAGTTTCTCAGAAGCTTTTGGAAAAATCAAGATTGAAATAATATTTTTTTAAACCTTTACAACACACTTTTTAAGCAGTTTTCATCTCTGATTTTAATTCTTTGTTTGTATATTAATTAGGTAAGAATTGTGACAGAATTCAAAGGGATTTATTTTAATAACAACAGTAGTTTGTTAATCACTAATTATTACTTATTTTAAGATAAAAAATTTATTTGAAAGTAAAAAAGTAATAATGAAAAAAATAATTTTCTGATTAAATCACTTTCACAAGTAAAGAAAGATAAGCAGACGATAATTATTAAAAGATAAAAAAAAAGTTTCTTACTTTGCTTGTATTTATTATGCTTAAATATCTTAAAAGCAAACTGTTTGACTAGAAATTCTACATTAATTTTAATGATTATTTTTCAACTAATTGCAATTTTTTTCTAAAATATAGTGACGTAAAAAAAATATTTCAATATCATGATTTTAATTTGAAAAATAATGATTTCAGTTAAATAAGCAGATGTAAATTTTTTTAAAAACTTTTTACCACGTTTTGAATGTTCAATGCATAAATATTTTAGATATTTAATATTATTTTTTTAAAATTTCAATACTTGCAATTAATTATTTTCCTATACTTAACTTGAAAATCGGTTATTCTCTTAATCAATTTTTTTCTTTAACATTAGAAAAAAAATTATATGAACTTAAATTATAAATTAGGTAACATAAATAGGAAAATTTAAATAAGGTATTTTGAAAGATTTCAACCTTTTCTTCATTAAATATTTTCAATTATTCTGAATGTTTTTTTTACAAATAGACTATCAAATCGGTTATCATGAAAATAAAGACAAATTACACAATAATAGGAAAAGCAGCTATCAGTTACTTCTCCGAAAGCTCTTGTTGTATGAAAATTATTTTTAAAACGAATTAATAGAAAATAAACACTTTTTGCCTTCGTTCGAGGAATTCTTTTATAATTTTCTTTCTATATTTGTTTTTGTTAAAAGAACTCTCAGAATATTCATCTCGAAGAACAAGCTTTCAATTAATTATTTGATTTTTCTTTTTTTTTTTTACTTTTGCAACTATATAACTTTACGGAATGCTTTAAAATAAATATATTGATGAATACAGAAATAAGGCTATATAAATGTAAATAGTATGCCAGATATCAGGCAACCAGCATTTGCCTATTAGTACAAGATATTATACAATATTTCTCGACTTAATGATTGCTGTACAATATTGCGAAAATATCAAAACAATATTATTAATTATTCTGTAATTCATAATCAAATTATTATGATTTTTTTTTCAAAATAGATTATTAAATATCCGTTATTATGGAAATGAAATATTCTACGATAATAAAAAAGCAGCTGCATCATATAATTTTTGAAAATTTAAATCCTGTTTTTTTTAAATGATGTAATGTAAAGGAAATATGTAAATAATGTAATAATGTAAAGGAAATATTTTTTGCATTTGTTTGATAAATCATTTTATAATGTTGTTACGAATGTTACGTGTCTGGGATGCTGCTTCCCAGCATGATTGGTTCCTTCACTGGAAAGAAGGATTTACAGTATTCTTTACTGGATGCTGCGGGTGCTCTTAGAAATGACCCCAGAGCTTGGCGACAAACTTGGCAACCATTTGGAGACTTAGTGCCAAATTTGGTGACTTTGGCGACAAAATGGAAAGTACCCGAAACATCGAGAGTTTTCTCGATTCGTCCATCAGGAACCGAGATATGTCCAGACGCGCCCTGATAGGTCGAGACATTTCTAGTCACGCCTCTTGGGACTATATAATAGCGACAGTTTCTAGCTGAGGGCAGTAGTAGTCGGAATCGACAGCAGCTAACGAGTTCTCCAGAGGAGGACAAGAAGCGGCTAAGCCAAGCAAGTGCTGAACTGAACTGTGTGCTTTGTAGTCTATTGAGGAAGCAGCATCGAGTACTATAGCCAGTGCTGTGGATATTGTTACTACTTGTGTGCTATTGTCGTTATTGTGTGCTGCTGTGTGTTCGTCTCGTATGTAAATAAACGCCTGTGTTGTGTCTTCTACTAAAGGACTGATCTCTGTGTGTTCAACTCTTCTCACACCGTACATACCCACTATACAAAGTAAAAAAAACGGACTCGACAGATTAATATAGGAAATCCGTAACAATCTTCCTACATTCGTGTCTCTTAAAGTGGGAAAATTCTGAACATTCTTTTCGAAAAAAAAACAATTTTCTAGTAATTATTGAAGATAATAGCTCTTTTTCTCTGTCTCTAAACGTGCAAAGTGTTAAAATAACTATAATTAAAAGCTGATGATTACAGAGATAAAACTATAAATATACAAATAGTAATTCAGATATTTAGCAAACAATATTTCCCCACGGATATAAGATATTGTACAATGTCTCCACGATATCGTTCAGCACTCTGAATATTGAACAATATTTTGAAAATATTGTAATAATATAACTAAGCATTTTCTGCTTATAGAACTAAATTTTTTAGCATAATTTTGAAACATATTTCCTGTATATGAACAAATCTAGCAAAAATTTGGTGATGAATGTTAGACATTATATAAAGCTTCAAGACCATTCTATAGGCAGTTTATCTAGTTGGAAATGGACAGCAAACGAGCAATAGACAACGTAAAAAAATGTTATGAAGCAATCTTGCTAAACTGATAAGACTCTGATGTTTTTAAACTGGATAACATCTGCTTTAAATATAATATTCTTGCAACCGATAATAAATACGAAACAAAGAGACCTATTTAGACAAAATTTGGCAAACAGATTAAACATATTTATTTTAGATACCTACTAAAATTTGATCCAAATACAAAAATGATTAACTGCAGGTAGGATTATTTTTCAGAAATATGCAAATGCCATAACTGAAAAACGCAGTGACTTAAATATCTCAAATTTGGTGCGTGATTTTAAGGAGTTAAATGTAGTTTTATATCAAATTTTTATTTCAGTTCATTGGAAAAAAACGCATTTGAAACACATATTTGAATTTTTCTGTACTTTCACTCATATGCCAGGGATTAATCAAATTTTTAACATTTTTGTTTAATTATTTCTCTTTAACATTGCTATTTATTACCATGAGTTTCCTTTTGGTTTAATAATACTACATAATTTCATATGATTTTAATTCTACCGAGTCATAATTTCGTCTGATTACTTTGTCAACATTTAAACCTTTTATCGATTTACAATAAGTCTGCTGCTCTTATTTCAGATGTTTTAGATTTAATGATTTAGAGTTATTTTGCATCTACAGTTTTGCAATGTGAAAAACTGACTAAGTGTTCTTCACCAATTATCATGGAGCATTTCAATGTTTTTTAGAATTTTAACACCTTTTATACAAAATCACCATATATATTAACACCACGATCTTGTTTATCCACCATACGTTTGGCGAAGTACGGCCAAGAAAGGCTCTTGCGCCAATAAAAATCAGCCAACCAGCCAGAGATTAATCAGCAAGTCACTTAACGAGGATCACATGATAGATTCAGTAAAAATGCTAAATGTGTTCTAATAGATTAACTAAAGATACTGCAAGAATAAATTAAACGCCCGTCAAAATGCACGTGAAATGCTGCTTGACAACCTGCCTGAAGACGCTGTCGTTGAAATCCCTGGTTTATGTCGATCGACCACGGACAATAGCTCAACTCAAGAACAACATTCGCGACGCCATTGCCAACATACCGATGGATATGCTGCAAAGAGTGGACACGAACATCAAAAATCAACTTAATCAGTATATGCGCAATGGGGCTCGCTTTTTAACCGATGTTTTTTTAACACTGTATGAAAAGAAAATTGGGATATTGCATTCTCAAATAAAAAAAAAGAATTAATACAATAACTAAAATACTTTTGTTTTTATTGACCTTTTAAATAAGTAAGTTTCTCTGGCACACCCTGTGTAAAAAAACTGAGATGGTGGCAGACAGAAGACGAATTTCCATTCAAACAAAGCCCTTTTTACCTTTAAGAAAAAATAAGTGCATACTGAACCTCATACAAGAACGAAATTTAATACACCGGTATCTCTCCTGCCTTATTTATATTCGACGGAGGGCTCTTTTCATGTAAAAGAAAATACAATTTGCAAGATAAAGCCAAAAAGGGAAGTGAATTCACATGATGCCACAGTCTGAACAAAAATAAATGGAATGGAGTTTCTTAACTTTTAGGTAATTTTGAGAAGTATCGGTTGGCAGCGACACACAGTGTGTTTGGAAAAGGAAATTGCTTTCGGTAAAAGTGGCAACTTGGCATTTGGATCGTTTGTAATGGCTTTCTTGTGAAGAGGATGGGATCGTAAGATGCTCCAAAGTGCCTTTTCTTTAAGGCATTCAATAGAAATAAGAGATTATCGTGCTCTTTAGTGTCTATATTAGGTCTTAAGGATAAATATCTTGTTCTTTTAGTAATATTTTTAATGCATTCAGTTTCTTTTGTTTGTTTGTTTGTTTTTTGAAGGAAAAATGGTTTTAAGGTAGCCTATATATCAATAATGCTTCATCTAATCTATATCTCTAATAATGCACATAAGAATAATATATATAAAAAAAATTATATACATTACAAAACAGAAGTAAAAATGTCGGAAGAAAATTTTTTATTTCAGGGTTAAATGTCAAAATAAAGTAATTTTTTAAATCTTAATTTTAATAGTGGCAAAAACATAAAAATTTGTTTTAATGAAAGAATAAAATTGGTTTAGATTTGTTTCCTAATCACAATAAAAACTTCGCTACAGAATGTGCATTAAATTAATCATTAAACTGTTTAAAATTACATATATACTAGCCTGACATAGAAGATAAATTCTGAAAACAGGGAAAAAGTTATTATATTTTGTATCGCAGCATAAAAATTATTTTATTTACCTTAACATTCTAACGTTATTAACATAATTAAAGTTCGACTGATACGGATTTTTTCTTCATAATTTTTTCTATTCCTA
>JAPMOQ010040136.1:50253-79405 GCA_026543055.1 Argiope trifasciata
CGATACCTCTTTCAAATAATGCTGTTGCCCGATGAATTGCTTATATAGCTGAAGATGTAGAGTGTCAGTTTTTGTCGAAGTTACTTGACAAATTGTTTTCAATACAATTCAATGAAGCAACAGATAGTAATAAAGATGCTCATTTCATTGCCTATGTTAGATTTTGTGATGATTTGTCAGTAGTAGAAGAATTACTTTTCTGCAAACCAATAGAACTCAAAGCAACAGCACTCGCATTATTTGCTATCTTAAATAATTTTATGAACGAGGCAAACATAGAATGGAAAAATTGCATCGGAATATGCACCGATGGTGCTCGTTCTATGTCCGGAAGATTCCAAAGTATTCAAGCACTTGTGAAACAAAAATCGCCACAGTGCGTCTCAACACATTGCATGATCCACAGAGAGGCTTTGACTTCCAAAGAAATGAGTTCTGGTTTGAATATTATGTTAACTACGGTTGTAACCGTAGTAAATTATATAAAAATGAGATCCTGAAATCAAAAATCTTTTCTGCACTTTGTAAAGACATGGGTGCAGTACATTCAGCGTTACTATTTTATTGCGAGGCAAGATGGTTATCACGAGGGAAATTTTTGCAACGTGTTTATGAATTAAGAGAAGAAATCGCAGTTTTCTTAGAAAAGGAAAAAAGACCGGAAACTGAGAATTTTCGCGATAGTTTATTTGTGATGAAATTGAGCTACATGGTCGACATATTCGAGAAATTAAATAACTTGAATCTTCAACTGAAAGGGGCAAATACACATATAATGGATACGAGTGATAAAGTTAATGCTTTTTGTAGGAAATTGGAATTGTGGAGCAGAAATTTAAAGCAAGAAAACTTAACAATGTTTACAAATTTGAATGATTGTATTAAAACTTACAAGGCTGAAGAACAACATGAAAAGTTGTTTTTGTAACAATTGAAAATCATTTAGCAATGCTAGCAAAGAATTTTAAAAAGTACTTTCTTGCTGACGACAAACTGATATCAAGTTACAAGAGGGTGAGGGATCCATTTCAAAATACTCCCGAAGGACTCTCAATTGAAGAAATCTTCATAGACTTCACGGCAAGCTGCGAAACCAAAAGACAATTTAGTAATAAATCACTCTTTGAATTTTGGGCAGGAGTGGATGGTGAGTTTTCTGTACTAAAAACAGGGGCATTTCGCATTCTACTACCATTTTCAACATCTTACCTTTGTGAAACTGGATTTTCTGTGGTGGCTTCTTTGAAGGCAAAATATAGATCTCAGCTAAATATAGAAAAAGAACTGAGAATGTCTATTTCTAATACTAAACCCTCCTTCGAAAAACTTTGCACTTCAAGACAGGCCCAAGGAAGTCACTAATAATTATTAAATTTGTTTTTAATTTAGTAAGTTGTTTTAATTTAATAAGTTAATTATTAAATATGTCAAAATGTATTTTGTTTTGTATGTGTGTGTGTGTTCCTTCCTTTCAGTCACTTAATCAATTTTTTAAATAACATTTTCTTTTGAATATGCTCGTGCCCCATCCCATTAGTGTGCTCACGCCCCCCTAGGGGGCGCTCCACAGGTTGAGAATCACTGACGTAAGATGTTTCTTCTCTCTATCTCTCTCTTGAAATAAAAGGATTAAGGTATGGTATAAATAATAATTATGACTACTATTATTATTTAAATAGTAAATAATAATAATAATGAAATCTACTATCGCAAATTTCAAATTATCATGTGAGAAGATTATTATTTTTTAAGATATTATTTATTTTTATTAATTTATATCATTATAATAATAATTTTTGATACTTTCATTTCCATTTTCCATTGGCAAACAAAATTTTGGAGCTCGACCAACTTTGAGACGGAAAAAAAACATCGTTTTTCTAAATACCCAGGCATGAATTGAAAAGTCACGTGATTGCTTCAAACCGGTTTAAACTAAATTGATGACTTAAATTAATCAAGGCAATTTAAAAGAATACAGAGAATGTATAATTTTTAAATCAAATTGTAGCTTTAGTTGGAGAAAAACCGCTAAATTTGACAACTTTCTGCATTATTTTCTAATACCCTTATTTCAATTAGTTGAAATTATCCCTGAACCAACAATATTTATCAATCTAACAAACAATATTTTAACTTGTTTGGTTTATTTTAAACTAGACGCCTTTGGTGACCAGCTGGTTCTCCAAGAGTAATGGGGTCTAATATTTTCAATTAAATACTTATGTGCCTTGCTCTCTTTATAATTCCTCTGCCAGATATATTTAAACTTCGAAAGTCACGTAACACTGATTTACTAAATTAATGATATAGATGTTGCAAACGATCATAGAAACCTTTGTCTTGTATTTCTTTTTTAGAAAACATAGCATTTAATATTTATTTAATTTCATCCAATCACGTGGTGAATGTTACTTTTTTTTTTCGATTTAATTTGCAGTCATAGTTAATTTATTTTTTAATTTGAACTTCTGTCAGTATGATTTCAACGGTTTAATAAAAGCTATTTTTTCCCTTTGCTCGTTCATTATTTATTTTAGAAAATGTCACATATTATATTATTTTATCCAGTCACGTGCTAAAAGTTGCCTTTCTTTAGATTTAATTTGTAATGATAGTTGTCTTTTTTTAAGTTTGAACTTCCGTCAGTAGGATGGCAACATGCTGATAAAACCTAATTTTTCCCCCTTGACCTGCTCGTGCAGATTAAATTTTATTGTTTACTCCGATATATACTGTTGTAAAACATGGTTAAAATATTTCTTTAAAAATTCGTTAAAAATAGAAGCTTAAGTTATACATTAAAACAAAATGCCATTAGAAAGCTAATTTTTTAATCTTTAAATTGATGTAAAAATCATGTTTGTGCGATCATATTTTCGGAAGTTATAGTGGAAAAACGTCGAAATTTCACTTAAATTTTAATGAATTCAAATTCTAATTAAAAATTCGAAAAAAGGGGCTCCGAGGTGCACATTCCCAAGCTCCAAGGTATACATGTACCAAATTTGGTAGCTGTAGATCCAACGGTCTGGTCTGTAGAGCGCCAACACACACACACACATTGAGCTTTATTATAAGTATTGAAAACCGTTGCGCAAGTTAATCGATAGCACTGTGATTTCCAAGGGAAAAGCAGCAGCAACAACAACAGGCTATAGATAATTCAAAGTCCATACAGTGAAAGCCTACTCCAAAATAAAACGCATTTACAGACAATAGATAATGGAAAAACTATGTTGGGAAAGCCGACTCCAAAATGAAAAGGGATAAATCACCAATTTGTTGCTTACTTATTTTCAGGCTTCAACAATAAGTTGCCTTGAAATCAATTGAAAAATATCAAATATGATTCAATATCATGTTATCACATGATAATAATTTTTTTAATTATTCGATTAAAATAATCACAACATTTCGTTTTAAATTTGTATATATTGTTAGATCCTCAAAGGAAACACACTGCAGCTATTAATTTATTGCTTATATATATGAGCAGGCGATTGAAAATTTGATTTTTTTTACCAACTTTTCTCTTAAAGAAAATGTTGCTTTTCAAATAATACTCAAACATTATTTATTAATTGTATGACAAAATATCTCTTCCAATTTTTCGATAATAATTATAATTTTAGTTCTTATATGTAATTTAAAACTAATAAATATAGAAAAAAAATCTAAAATTTGCGAATTACAAAATCTACACAAGCCATTTTCATGATGATAGGATTTACAGCTATTAATTGTCATAATTAAAATTATAAAATTTTTAAATATGCATTTAAAATTATCCATCTGTTTGTGAATTAAATTTTAAAAACAATTAAATTTTAGGAATGAACTATTATTTTATTCATGACAGATATTTCAATAAACATATAAAGTATTAATTTAATCTGAAATTATCAATTTAAAAATCACAAAATTTCCAAGCCTGATTTAGTTGACCAACAAGCGAGCACATATGTCATTTTCTGCAGCAATATACAAATTAACTTTGTATGAAAGATTAAAAAAAAACATAAATTAAAACTATTTATAAACTGTTAATTTAACTCAAATATTTTTAAATAGATCTATTTCCAGAGTAGAAAACTGAATCTCGCCTTTTGAATCGAATATCTCGACGACCAATTTTAAAGGAAAATATTTCTTCAAACTATAAATTACTAATATAATTCATATATACTAATGTAATATAATTCCTGCATTATTTATTAAATACTAATTCATATATTACTTTATTCTCTGCATAACAAAAGAAATCCTAAACATCATATTTAAGGCCTCAGTAATTATGAGAGTAAAAAAGAATATTTGTTCTCCAAATAATTTTTGTTGAAATTTTGATATTTTGTTCTTTTTGGAAAGACTAATATCCTTTGACCTATATTAGTTAACCGAGACTAATGCAGATAATATCCCTCGGCTATTTTTTCGACAATTACTATTTTATACAATACATGCAGTGGCTCAACCATTTGAGAGTACACCTAACTTGATAAATACAATTTTTCATCATAAATAACACATCACCGAGAAGTGCAAACATTATATTATTTTTACACATTACAAATGGTTTAAATGACAGTAAGAATAAAGAAAAATCTGGGAAATATCTCTAAACTGAAAATATTCAGAAGCAGTTTAAAAATAAACATAAGATGCTTTTTGCCTCAAAAAAATTGAGCATACACCGATGAAATTTTTATATCTCGCAAAGAAAGAGTCAATATTTAATTGCATGACTTTTGTCTCTTAAAATGGCCTCTAAACGCAAGTTTTAAAAAAATAAGAAATGAGGGACAGAAACAGAAATATCCTATTTGTTTACACATGCGGAATTACTGCGTGATCGATCGGTGCAGGTAAAAAAAGAAGTAATTATTAACATCTTTATCACAGACGGTCAGATATTTTCCAAAGATGTCTTTTTGAAAATTCATAGCGTGGAGAGTTTTTAAAATCCAGAGTTTGATATTTTTAACCATTACACCTCTTTCTCTATAATGCGTACATGAGAAAATAAAAACTGAATATTAACTTCAATATAGATTTTTCATTTCTACTTTTATTTTCTAATATACATCTGGTATGTATAATTTTGTTTTTCCATAAAAGTTTTAGTTTATTTTAAATTAAATAGCTGGTCTGAAATAAGCCTTTTAAATAAACATATCTGAATTTTTGGTGCAAATATTCAAAATACAGAAGATATTCTCGCAGTTTTAGCCAATAAATATTTTCTACTACTTTAATCTAATTTTGTCTAATATTATCTTAAACCATTTCAACGTTTATTTTTGTATGATTAAGTTAGTTAGATGAAATTTAAAGCCAAATTTTAATGCAAAAATAATACCGTAAAAAAAATTCATGTAAGGAAATTTGTACTAAGACCATTTTTTAATTAAAAAAAGAAAAAAACCTTATCGTGAAATAGCTGAAATTGTTGGTAGAAAACACTTTAAATTAAATCATTCGTCATGTATAAAAATAAAAACCATGTTTGTATTTATGAGGAAAATTGGATTTATCAAGTAAAAATAAGATATACTCTTCATTATTTAAACTACTGTGCATATTTAATATGATTTATTAAAGTGAAATATATTATTTAAAATATTTAGAAAAAAGAATAAATTTACAAAATACGATTCAAAACACAAAATTTGAACGAAACTTTTCCATTAGTACTGAACAAAATTGTCTGCGTTAGACAACAAACATGCTTACTAAATCCCAATTTTGTTGTCAAATGTTAACAAAAAATCAGCTTTGTTGCTTGCCTAGCTTTACTAAATCCTAGTCTTGTAAATAAATAAAATCATTCGAGGAATTGAATCAATGTAACAGTCGTCAACTGCACATACGTTTTCATTCAAATAGCACAAGAAGTGAAAGCAGAGCAGACTGAACAACAAAGTGAAAGCGAAACTTAATCCCAGGGAAACTCCGCTGTGTCTTTTATGTTCAACGAATTGTTCTTTCCGTATAAAAGAGAATCACGTTTCTCTACTTTTTATTTTATTTATTTTTTCATTCAGTCTCAAAGCAGACGATTTCTTTTTGCATAGACTTGAATGAAAAAAAAAATAGTAGAGATTTTTTCTTGTTCTCCATTTGGTAGAATATTCTTTTGGTTTCAAACAGCATAACTTCTTTTTTGTTTAATTTAGAATATTGAGTCTATAAAGCAATATTCTATGATTTGTACAAGGCTAAATAAATAATACTAGTTTCCTGCCTTAAAAATAATTAGTAAGCATGCAGTCGAGCAATATCGTTTGCTTAAAACAGACAAAATACTTTTAGAAATAAGAAATAAAATCAGTTTAAAAATCTAAAAATTACATTTCTAACTACGAAAAAATATTTTTGTATTAATATTGTGTCTTTTGTGTTCAACGAATTGTTCTTACCGTATAAAAGAGAATAACGTTTCTCTACTTTTATTTTTATTTATTTTTTTCATTCAGTCTCAACGCAGACGATTTCTCATTGCACAAACATAATATTAAAAAAATAATAAAATAGTAGAGATTTTTTTCTTGTTCTACATTTGATAGAATATTCTTTTCGTCTGAAACAGCATTTATTTTTTACTTAATTTAGAATATTGAGCCAGTCAAGTATTATTTTATAATTTGTTCAAGGCTAAATGAATAACACTACTTTCCTGCCTTAAATGTAATAGATAAACATGCTAAAGAGCAATATCATTTGCTTAAAACAGACGAAATACTTTTAGAAATAAGAAATAAAATCAGTTTAAAAATCTGAAATTGCATTTCTAACAGCAAAAAAAGTATTTTTGCATTAATACAGGTAAAACTCTTTTTCCAGAACAGTTAAGACACCGTTTATAAAAATTTCGAATTCCACACTTTCGGTATTAATATTTAGGACTAGTTTAATGTCGTTTCCATATATCCACCGAAAAGGGTGCAGTAGCTTCTGAGGGTAAAGACCCCTGAGCATCCGAAGGCAGAAGTCTGATGCCTCGTTCAAATGAAGATGAAACACACATATTCGTTTGCATAGCTCTTTTTTATAGAGGGACACATTTATACATCTCAGACATAAAACACAAGGTAAGAACAAAGCCCAGATCACGAAAAAGACGCGCTACTCCTATGCCATGATGCCGTCCATGATTACATTCGAATCTAAATTAAAATGTCAAAAGTGATAAAAGCAGGGAAAATAATAAAACTCAAATACTTTTTTTTACTTCAAACAAGTACGCTTACTCTGAGCTTTCTTGTATATGACTATACTATGATGAATTTTGTATTTTGTTTCGTCGTTAGTCGAATCCAAGTGGAGTGGTCTTCCCAAAACTTTTTAGTATGCTCTCGAATAAGGATGTAATCCCAGTAAACATTATGCCTGATAGAGTACAATAGTTCGAAATATTAACCTTAGGCGTGTATTTAGCATTTTTACTTAATCTAATATGCCATCTTTGCCGAGTATTTTGGTGTTTAATCCTTAGCATGCGCTAAGAATATCCGAAAATATTTGTGTTTTATACATGTTTATTCAAACGAATTGAAACAAAAATTTAACACAAAACTTCACTTCTAATAACAAAATTTGATATATTTCAAGGAGTTTTTAAGTTGACGCATTTACATGCACATGAAAATACAAACCGACAGATAGTCAACCCATTGGTGAATTCCGCTCAAAATTTTGTTGACGTCTGAAAATTTTAATTCTGTAACCTGAATTTTATTCGTCTATTTCCCTTCGTTTTGTAATTATCATGCTAACTTATCTGAGCAGATTTTACTCAAACATTTGATAGAAATCTTCAATTATGATGTAAAGATTGTATACCAAATATCATTCGTTTGGGTCAAAGCGGGTTTTAGGTTATCTATTTCGGAGGTAAATAGACGGGAATTTTCCAAATAAAAAAAATTGAACTCAAGGCGGTCTAAAACCTGGATATTTTACAAAACCTAGAGTTAGAATTATTTGAAGATTACTTTATTTCCTCTATACTTCGTATAAGAGAAAGTATTTTACATTTCTTCCATTGAATAACTAAAGCAAATAAAAAGGTTGGTATCGATAGATCTTCACTGTAAAGTCGAAATCTCAATTGAAATTTTATTTCCTCAGCGTTTTGAATTTTGTATTAATAAGCAGGTATGTAGGGTCAGACGAGTCCATTTTGATTTGACGAGAGACAAGAATATATCAAAAACTTTCTTGATGAAGCTCAGTACTATTCCTTCAATTTACACAATTGAAGATATATCAATAACGATAAAGGCTGAAAAAATCAGAACTGTACAATATAATCGTATTTATTGCAGCCTTATTAATTCACCAAAATTCTATTACCATTTCACAATGACCCCTCTCTCAGCCACTATAATCATTCGACCGGAATTGACTGACAGCCACCAAAACTCACACTATAACAGGTTCACATGCATCCGAATGGTTAGATCAACTAACAATCAATCCGTGGAAGGATTAACTCAAATCTAATGCAAAGCCTGCGTTTCTGTTGATAAGACGGAATGTTAAATTTCCTCTATCTTATTTAATTCACTTCATGTTGGTGTTATCGCGTTCACGGATAAGCCAAAAACGTTAGAAAGGTCTAAGAAATGAGGATTTATCAGTTTCAAAAATATGCTGTGGTTTCTCATGGCAATTGTCATTAACAAGCCTGCTGACTAAAGAGCTATTACGATTTAACCGGAATTGATTGTCTCTCGTTTATTTTCAGTAGTGCCCTCTAGGGCCAAGAGTAAGATTTAATTACACAAGCGTCAGAAACTCCCCTTTTTATGGGGAGGACTTCATTCATACATAACATTCACTCATCCACAGATTAGAATTTATACCTGGATCAGAGGACGACCACCTCCGAACCAGTACTCAAAGTGGTATTACTTTCGACATGAAGGACTGTGTGACTATTATTTATTTATACCCGGCTACCACACTTGAAGATTTTTCGATCGGCGAGGTTCGAACTCAGAACCTAAAGGATGCAAGTGCAACGCCCTACCAACCAGGCTATCTCGGCCCTTCAAAAATATGTGCTACAAACGACTAAACTTTTAATAAATAAATAAATAAGATTCTATTTTTTAAATTAAATTTTATATTCACATCGTTAAGGAGCAATAAAACAACAGTTTAAATATGTTATTAATAATTCTTAAGTCTAATTTCCATTTTGACAATATCCCTTCCGATATATAATGATATTTAGAAGCAATAACTTTGTTTTCAATTATCATAGAAACAAAACTGTGCTGACAAATGGAGTCAGAAATGCATGGATTTTAATAAAGACTTAAAATTTAAAAAATTTAATAGAAAAGGCGTTTTGAAATAGACATTAATAAAAATTAATCAATTAAATGTGGTTTAAGCTTTGAAAAATATTAAAATAAGGCATTATTATTGCAAACACATAAATTTAATTTTTTGAATGCTTTCTAGAAAACTACCCTTTACTTCAGTTTCAAACTATATATACAGTTTTCTATAACTCGCAGAGCACCTTAAATTCTTAAAAAAACAAAACAAGACTTCAATGGTTTTAGAATTTCACTGATTTCGTTTATTCTTATCACTTCACATCATAATTTACAAACTATTGTCAAATTCCAAAAGGTTTACAATTAATCATCAGCTATTATACAAAATAATATTAATAAAAATATGTTTATCAAATAAAAAATCGTTTGCATTTACTTTTTAATTATGTTTTAACTGAAATAAAAATTACAGTAGTTATAAAATGTCTGAAAAGGAGTCGTCTGCTAAATGTCTATTAGCAAATTAAGATTACGATATTTATCGAACAATAAGTCACAAAAGCTGTCTATCAGGAAATGGATGCAGAAATGATAATGAAATTTTATCTTATTTTTAAACAAGAAATTAATTCATTATTATTATTATTAACTAAGGAACCTAGAATTCTGCTAGCCTTCACTCGTTAACCTCGATATCATCCCATAGTGCACGCCATGTCCGTCAATTAAGTGGATTCATACGAGTCTAACTATTGCCTGCAATCGTTGCCTCTCTGCTGTTGTTCCGGTATTGTGCCCGTGTGGAGATCCTCGTGTGAACAGTTGAGACAACGTTTGTCCGATGGGACAAGCATTTGCCATTGTCCCGTTGTGGTCACGTGATTTTTCGGAAGTAAGCGTGATCTTCTATTGCGCACAATAATTAGCCTCGTGTGAGCCCACCTTTACAGTTAACAAGATTTCAAACTCCACCGGCCATTCGTTCAATCGTTCCATAGTGAGAAAATACATTTCCAGATTGGTATACTTCCGATTCAAAACTCAAAGCTCCATAATGAAAACATTATTTACATGTACCTCCAATATCTAAACAGTGAATCAATCTTTCACATTTCGACTCTAATTTGAAAGCTTCACAATCAGCTTTTCTTTTCGAATTGCCAGATTCTGGTTCGGCATTTTTTCTTCATCTGATATCGTTGAATGCTCCATTACTATTTGAGTATTGTTTAGGTATTCAGACGATTGTTAACAAAGAAACGAAAAGTTTCCATTACTCGGAAAACATAAATAAATTGGAAAGCTATTCATTAGTGTTGCCATAAACGGAATGTCTAAAAGTAGAAATAACGAATAATATTGTTTTAAATTCAATTGCTGTTGATTTTGCGTTAGTTAAAGATTTACTTTCGCATTTTTTCTCACCATTTCATTAACAATTTCAGTACAAATACTTACAACAACTTATTAATAATTTTCATTCAATATTTTAAACAATACTGGTAAAACCAACCTCAAATGTCATGGTTCGGATGACTCGCTATGAACCGGACATAAACCGAATAAAACGCAATGTTTACATTAAAAAAATATATAACAGATAGAATTAACATCTTTCAAAATATCAGATGCAGAAACCACAATTTTTCAATTCATTCCTTCATTATCATTAAAAAATCGATATAAGTTGAACTAGAAATAAAAGCGACATTTGATTCTACTTTTACATCTATTTTATAATGAACGAAGTGTTTTTCTTTGTAAAATAAAATGTTTCTATGGAATTTTTAATTTTCTTCCAAACGAAAGAGAAGGATTCTCATTTTTCCAAATCAAAGTCAAAGTTCTGAATTTTCTATTTTCCAAAAGTATGTAAGAACAATAACGTAACCCAAAAGAACACAAAAATGTAATAAAAAAGTTCATTAGAAAGGGGGAGAAATATCCGTTATAGAATTGTTTATTTAGTTTCTAAATTGGCAAAATATTATTTTAGTAAATTAAATCCGAAGTTTCTTAAAAACACTCTTATTAAATACAAATTTATCGTTTGACGTATAAAATACTGGAAAATATTCTTAATTTATTTTAAATTAGCCGCCTTTGGCGACCAGCTGGTTCACCATGTGTAATGCGATCTAAATTTTTCAATTAAATCACATATTCATTAGACTTGAAGTAATTCCGGGCATTGATTGGCCTGAAATTACTTATTATCTTTAAGATGATGGACGGAAAGTTCTAAAGGAACACGTTTTCCTAATAATATTCTTTAATTTTATAAATCAGTCAGTTTTAATGATTGATTTAGAAGACTGATTGATGTAGCAACTTTTATTTAAAATATTTTGTAAAATATGGCTCATAGAGCAAAGTATGAAGAAATCTAAAACTCATTATTCATAAATGCTTTGACACAAGCTCCATAAAATGTAATTATTTACTTCATTTAGATCAAATTAATAGTATTAAACAATATATATGCTTATTAATAATATTTTACAAATTGACCATTGGACCGGATCCATATTGCCGGATTGGCATATCCTGTATAAATTCAATCCTGTATAAATAAAGATATTTTATTCAATTACTGATTTAAATATTGCAAACGATCATAGAATCCTTTGCCTTGCATTTATTTTTTTAGAAAATGTCACATTTTATATTTCTTTTATTTTATCCAGTCGCGTGCTAAACTTGTATCTCTTTCCATTTAATTTGCGATGATAGTTTTTTTTTAATCTGAACTTCCGTCATTGTTTTCTATTTTATCTAGTCAAGTGCTAAAAAAAACATATTTCTTTACAAATTCGTTAAAATTAGAAGCTTGATTTATTCATTAAAACACTGATACCATTAGAAAGGCAATTTTTTAATCTTTAAATTGATGTAAAAATCATGTTTGTGCGATAATATTTTCGGAAGTTATAGCGGAAAAACGTTGAAACTTCGCTTAAATTTTAATTAATTCAAATTCTAATTAAAAATTCGAAAAGAGGGCTCCAAGGTGCACATTCCCGACCCCCAAGGTATACACGTACCAAATTTGGTATCTGTAGGTCCAACGGTCTGGCCCTATAAAGCGCCAACACACACATACACACATAGAGCTTTATTATAAGCATAGATATAAAAAGTGAGAAAAGTAGAAAACAATCGTATTAAAATGTTTTCAAATATTATTATGAAAAATAAAAACTCCTCAACTTTTATAGTTCAATCTTTTTTGTTTACCTTTTACTATCCCATTTTAATACAATATACAGTGGCTCAAAAAATTGATTGTACACCTTATTTTTACTTGATAAATACCGACTTCCATATATTAATAGCTCATTACCAAGAAATGCAAACATGTTTTTGTTTTTACACATTACAAATGCTTTAATTTAAAGTAAAAATAAAGTACAATGTACAAAGTACAACATGCTCAGATTTTTACCTCAAAAAATTGAGATATGTAATTAATTCAATACCTCGCATAAAAATAAAATGCCACTACTAAGTGGCATGTGTTTTGATTTTAATAATGACCTCTAAACGTCTTTGTACCTATTTGAACAATTTTTGATGGTATCTGAACATATTTTATTCCATTTTTCTTGCAACACTTGTTTTACATGGGTTCTTGTTTCTAATTTTGTGTTTTTGAACCACTTTTTCGAATATGGCCCACAATATATGCTATTATCCAATGTAGTTGAATATATGGTAATAATGCAATTTCAGTTTTGAAAAAAAAAATGTAATTTATGTTTTAGAAATCAATTGATATTATTTTAGTGAAAGTAACGCAAATGAAAGAAAGAATTAAATCAGTATATTATTCCATCCAAAGCATAAATATTTCTTTAAATATAGTTCTCCCAAGCAGCTAGTTTTTGTACTGATACCAAAACATTTTCTTCATTTCCTTTAAAACAAAAAAAAATTCCCGAATAACTTTTCTTTATAAGAGATAAATCTCCAAAACGGCCCCATTTTTTGTTGTTTCACCGTCCAATTACATTCGAATATCAAACAAGGCGACAAATTTCCGTTTCTCTAATATTTATTCTTTCTTAGGGTTTCTTTATTCTAACCAGAAAAAAGATCAGTATTTTATTAAAATGACAAGAAACAGCACTTTTATTTATTTCTTTTTAAAAAATTTATACATTTGACTAAAAAGGTGCTTTACTGTTCGGGGAAAAAAAGCATTTTTTAATGCCTTTGTTTATAAATTTCTTTATATATAACAAAAGGTTAAAGTATCCAACTACTTTCAAAGGAATTTTTTTTAAAAAATTGGATTTTTTAAAAACTATTTTTGGTTTTGTTAATTATAGACACTACAAATACAAAAAATTATTTGAAAATATTATATATTTTGAGAAATAGGAAAATTTGTAGCAAATTTTAATGATATTTAACTAAAACGTTTAACACGCTATACAAAATTGTAATGCTTCAATCCTTTTTTTCTTTGTACGCAAGCTATAGAATATAATGATGAATAAAATGAACCAACATCTAAGAAATAATTTGTGAAGCAAAGTAGTTCCGGGTAAAAATGTTCGTATATATGCATTTTTTCCATAAATTCACAACTTCATTATTCTAAAAACTCCTATAAATGAAAAAGTATTTCCCCAACAATAAAACTTTTGGTTTATTTCATGGCCCATATTATTTAAAGCATGGGCTGAAGCTTTTATGTAAATACCTCTATTAGTTTTTGGAATATTATGTCAACGGTGGAGATTTTTACGAAAATTAAAGTTTTGAGAAAATTGAAGTGGAAGACAAAGTTTAGCTAAAAATACGTGTGACCCTGGATTATAGGTGAGGCCTTCCTATTCCTAGAAAAGATAAAAACCGTTCTGGAAAAAAGGAAAGTCTGAATTACAGGAAATAATAATAACAATAATAATTTGCCCATGTGGTCTATAAATAGTGTTTTTAAAGCAGCCGGATACCTTACGTTTGTTGATTTAAGTATAATATTATAGAATAAAAACCTTAAAACCTATGAAGCTAGAAGCGATCTGTCAAAAAAGGAAACTGTATTTTATTAATTTTTATTGGATTTAGCTAAATTATCTTTTTTCCCCTTTTGCGATTTCACACATTTGTTCAGTTTGCATATTTAAAAGGAAACAAAACTCTTATTTATTTTTAAAAATTTAGAAAATTACTTATTTGATTTCTAAATATTTTTCATAAAATTCATGGATTTAGGATTAAAAGACATAACTAATTGACTATTTTTATGCATAAATTTATTTACACCAAAAAGCAAAATCCATTGTTATCTTAAATATAATATTATAAAAAAACATGGAAATTGAGAATTTAGAAGTGGCCTGTCAAAAAAGAAATTATTATTTTATTAATTTTTATTGTATTTAGCTAAATAATCTCTTTTCCCATTCTTTCATCTGATACAATTAGTTTTATTTCCATAATTACAAAAATTCTTTATGACATTATTCATAACTGAAGAAATAAAAAAATATTAAATAGTTCGTTTAAATATAGGCATTTGCTTATTTAGTATTAAAAGAACAGTAAGAAAATCGTCTGCATTAAATCTCATATCATAAATGAATAAATAAATAAAATATTAAATAGTTCATTTGAGCCTATGCATTTACTTACATAATATTAATAAAAATCGTTTGCGTCGAATTTCGTATCAGAAAGGAATAAATAAACCATTTAGAAAAACAGTCATCATGACATATAATATAAAAGACGAAAAAATATCATTAGCAAAACCATTGTAAGCCTATTTCGAATGCATAAATGAATATATAATAAATCTGATTATACTTTGATCCAGATCATACATTCGCAATCAGATAATGCAGTTAAATAAAATATGCATAATTTCTGTTATACATATATGGTGGCTCAAAAAATTGAGAGTACACCTTACTTTTACTCGATAAATCCAGTTTTCATTATGAATAACACACTACTGAGGAGTGAAAACATATTTTAGTTTTTACACGCAACAAAGGGTTTGATTTAGAGTAAAAATAAAGAACAATCAACGAAAAACTTAACTAAATTTAAAAGTTTCAGAAGCACTTTAAATAAAAGTGCGCAGATTTTTGCCTCAAAAAGTGGAGAATACACCAATGAATTTTTTATAATAAGAAAGTATGAGTATTTAGTTGGATGTCTTGTGGCTTTTGGCCTCTAAACGCCATGGTACCGAATCTACCCACTTTTGGTAGTTTTGAAGATATTCTACCCTATTCTTACAGCACTTGCTTTAAATGGGTTTTGTTTCTAATTTTGAATTTTTGAATCACTGCTTCGAGTGTGGACCACAACATATGGTTATAGCCAATGGCATTGATGTCGGGGTATTGTGGTGGTGTGTTTAAATACTAGTTTCGATGAAAAAGACAGAATATTTTGACGTTACGTGCATTCTGTTTGAGGTCGTTATCCTGCAGGAAAATGAAATTTCCATCTGAAACCCAAATTTTTATCGATTTCCTATAAATTGATGTGACCATATGGTTCTTCCAACTTGCTGTAGAAACATCTCAAACCCTAGATAAAAGTGTAAATGCTGAAAATGTATGAAATGTAATTACGCAAGCCGGATATAAAAGTGGCATTGTTAGAGAGAAACCGTTCATCAGCTTGCAAATTCATAAAAAAGCATTTAAAGTTTGCAGAAACTCCTCAACTGAAGACTAATAACATTTGGAAGAAGGTTGTATTTAGTGATGAAATCAAAATCAACAAATTTGGCAGTGACAGCCGTCGAACCTTACGGAAAAAGCCTAATACAGCTTTGGATCTAAGAAATTTACGTCCAACAGGTAAGCAATCTGGTGACTTCGCCATGATTTTGTGATTGTATTATTTCATCCGGGGTAAGAAATTCAGCTCTTATGGTTCTTTCCATAACCATATGGTTGTGGTGACATCTTAATAAGCTTGAACATGAGAGTACGCTTTTGTCGAATGGATAAGTTACTGCACATCAAACCCAAACATCGCAGGTTCGATCCTTGACGGAATTCAACCAACACATTGGCACAATTCCGCCAACACTATCGCCAAACTGGGGACCCGGACTATGAATGTCCAAACGGCTGTCGTGGCGCCACCTACTCGCAGCAAACGCAACCAACACAAAGTCGTCAGACTCACTGGACGCAGCAGCAACTCTCTTCTCTCGCCATTGCGCTTGGAGCTATAAAAAATCGTTCTTCTCTATAGACTCACTGGTGGGGGAGTATTATGATGACATCTTAATAAGCCAGTAATAGCCAGTAGACACTAACTTTCGCTTTTGTCGAATGGATACGTTACAGGACTTCAAGCCCAAGCATCGCAGGTTCGATCCTTGGCGGAATTCAACCTCCATATTGGTACAATTCCCACCACCGCCACATTGTTTTATAAACCATAATAATAAAAAGCATAAGCCATAAGAAATATGACTTGGTTATATTTCATAGCAATCTAAAGGCTAGTGCTCAGATTTGGGTTTGGATGGAAATTTCATTTTTCGGCAGTACAACGATCCCAAACATAATGTATGAAAGTCAAAATGATGCGTCTTTTTCCTTGTAAACAGCGGTTACAGACATTACCACAATCCACCGGCATCAATGTCATTCAATATTTGAGAGGCCAGACTCGAAACAGCGGTTCAAATACACAAAATAAGAAACAAAACCCTTTAAAACAAGTGTCGTCAGAAGAACGAAGTAAAATATCTTCTGAACCACCAAACATTTGTCCTGTCGGTACTGAGACTTTCAAACGCCATAATAAAAGCCAAAATATATGCAACTAAATATCGACTCTCTGCAAGATATTACAAAAATTTCATTGTTGCAGCCCTGACATCAATTCTATTGAAACTTGCCATATATTGTGGGCCATACTCGAGAAAGTGGTTCAAAAACGCAAAATTAGAAACAAAGTCCATTTGAAACAAGTGTTGTAAGAAGAATGGGGTAAAATATTTTCAGATACTATCAAAAATCTGTCAAATCGATACAATGACGATTAGAGGTCCTTATAAAAGTCAAAAGACATGCATCTTAACAGTGATTATTTTTATGCAAGATATTGCAAAAATTTCATAGGTGTACTCTCAATTTTTCAAGGCGAAAATCTGAGTATGTTTATTTAAAAGGCTTCTGAAATTTTTCAATTTCGAAATTTTTCTTTGAATATTCTTTGTTTTTACTTTAAATTGAACCACTTGTTATGCGTACAATGTAATGTGTTATTTATAATGAAAGTGGGATTTACCAAGTAAAAGTCAGGTGTTCTCTCAATGCTTTGAGCCACTATATATAGGGAGAATGTTAACTAATAATGGGAATTGAAAATTCAATGTAATTTCCCACAAAGTAGATTTAGAAATACAATTCTAACGGTATTATGAATACACCTGATCAAACATTTAATAATTAATCACCGAAACTAGTCAGTCTATTTTTAATTTGCTATGAATATTTAGAAAGTTTCTTTTATTTTCACGTAGATTTAATTTTCTTATAGTGTTACTTAGCCACGTTAGTTCCGTATTTCATGTTTTCTTTTAACTCAGATAAATTTTGTAATCCAATAAATTTCTTTAAATATCTCATTTCTTGGGAATTGCTTTTTAGATTGAAACAGAAATAAATTTCTAGCTCTCAGCTTATTTTCAATTACTTCTTGCTTAAAAGCAACTCGAAGGCTATTTAGAGGTTGATCTTGTAATTTTTAGCCTCGTTCAAACGATATGGATGGCACCTGAACGGTCGTCCCTTTTCTTCAAAATCGGAACGGCTTATTGCGGAAATTTTTGGTTTACTCTAAGCTTTCATGTACTGTCGATTTCTAATATAATTGAGTTTTGAGCTTTGAATTTCTGGTTCAGAAGCTTTGATCTAAAGCTGAAAACCATGCCACAATAACATTTTTCCTATTTACTGCTTAGATACACTTTTAAAAATTTGATCTACTTTTTAATGTATGAAAAATATGTCAAATTTGCCATTTTTCTTAATAAAAATGAAACAATAAAAAATTGATCCAGCATTTTCTTTAAAATAAAACAAAGTTTCAAAGCGAATAATTTGCCTTTTTGTCTGTTTCCATTCTCAATTTCTGTCAAATAACTCACGAGAAATTTGAATTTAATAGTCATTTAGTTCTTTGACTTTTTGACTAAAAAAGAATTCTCATTTTATAGATGAAGTATAAAGAAATGAAGCATAAATCTGCTCAATAATAAAAATATTGGGACAACTGAACGAAATATCATATAAATTATTGGGCAGCAATGATTAGCACTTGCGTAATAAAATTAAATAAATAAATATATTTTGCAACTATCAAATGAATTTTGATTTCATAAATATATAAATAAATCGTTTGCAATGATTTCATGAATTTGGATATCAGAATAAAAAAATAAATCGTCTGGAACAATGTTTTTAATTTACATTTTAATGAATAAATGAATCGTTCTCAATTCTAAATAACTTATGAAGAATTAGTGAACTGATTTGTAAAATATTTTACAAATAAACTAAGAAAGATTTTTGCAATCAGATAATACAATAAATTTATATAAATAAAATAGATATAGATTCAACCATGCTATATCCTTCGATTTTTCCCGTAAAAGAAACATGTGCTAAATATGTTTCTTAAAGAATTCATTCCCAAAATTTGGTCTTTCAAACTCAAAAATAATTTTCAGAACCTTGATAAGCAAGAAAAATTTTGATTCCTTTTTAAGCGATATAAAAAAAAAAAACTTTTTCTTTTATCTCAAAGACCAATAAATAGAAAATAAAAGTTTCCTTGTTACAACGATCTCTTTAATAAAAGTAAAGTTTCAAAACAAACTTTGTTTGTTCTTCCGACTTGTTTCAATGCCAAAATTACTCTCAAGTATCGAACATTTAATGAAAAAGTTGTATTCAGTTGCTATTTATTTCCGCATTTCTTTGATAAAAAAAAAATAAGACTTGTATTAAATACAAAGAAATAGCAAAAATAAAAAGCAAGTACAAAATAAAAATTGAACTTATCAATGATCGAAAATATCATAGTTTATATTTTTAAAAAAAGTGTTCTTTTCTTTTCCTAATATCCTAATTCATTTAATACAAAAAAAAAATATTTTCAAACATAATGTTTATAATTGTCTTGTTTATCGTCTTTAAAAGGACTTTTTAAGAAATGAACCTTTTTATCAACAATGAAAAATTCAAGCACTGTAGTAACTTTGAGAATTTAAGGTATCCGACTTCATTCGAAGGAAAAATTTTGAAAAATTGGATTTTTTAGAAATTATTTATGG
Source organism: Argiope trifasciata (assembly GCA_026543055.1). NCBI lineage: Eukaryota > Metazoa > Arthropoda > Arachnida > Araneae > Araneidae > Argiope > Argiope trifasciata. The sequence goes on from JAPMOQ010040136.1 coordinate 69,877, forward strand.
TTTTTAGATGTATTGTCAATAATAAACACTATAAATACAAAAAAAAATATTTGAAAATATAATATATTTTAAGAAATGAAAAAATTTGTTGTAAAATTTAATGCAATTGAACCAAGACGGTTAACACTCTTCTCAAACTTGTAATGCAGCAATCCTATTTTTCTTTGCACACAAATTATAGAATGTAATAAAGAATAAAATGAACCAAATTCTAAGTAAAATTTTGAGACGCAAAGAAGTAATGGGTCAAAATATACGCATTTATGCATTTTTATCGCATATTTACAACTTAATAGTTCGAAAAACACCTTTACATGAAAAAAGTGTTTCACCAACATCAAAACGTTCGGTCCATTTCATTGCCCGTATTATTTGAAATACACTCTGAAGTTTTTATGCAAATAGCTCTGTTAGTTTTTGAGATATCATGTTAACGGTGGAGAATTTTTATGAAAACTGAAGTTTTCAGTAAATTGATATTAAAGACAAATTTTAGCTGAAAAATATGATTTGTTTAAAATTCGACTGGATGATAGGTCAGGCTTTCCTTTCGCTAGCAAAGATAAACTGTTTTGGAAGGAGAAAAATCTGAACTACAAGAAATAGTAAGAATTTTACAAAATTCTGCGTGGTCGACAACCATTGTTTATAATGTTGTCGGATACCTTCATTCATTATTCAACTTGATAAGCTGTCGAAAACTGCTTGCAATTCTCCGAACTCGTTAACTGTGACTGTCACTAATGGTAGCGTAAACGACAGTAACGTCATTGCCATTCATTTTGTAGAGATTTAGAGCGAAATTTATCTCCCAACGTTTTTGGATGCTTAATCTAAATATTTTTAATTCTTTTGTTCTTACGTATTTTATTACAACTTATCTGCGAAAATCAAGTTGAATCAAGTATTTAGCTACTTTTTTTATTATTAGAATTTTTACAAAATTAATTTCATTCCTATTCAGTCTTTTGAAATAAAATAAGAATTGCAGATATAATTTTTGTTGAAAAAAGTGACATCTGGTGGCCAAATATAGAAAATAAATAGATCGCTTTTATGAGACTGGAGAGGAATCAAATATTAAACTGCAAAATTTCTTCATAAAATCTAAATGAATTCAGCTCTAAATCTATAAACATATTCAATCTAAATCAAAGATTGGTTAAGATTCAGGTTTAAAATGGCAAGCTAATTTTCATTTTATCGTTAAATTTTTATTGTTTCCTTTCTTTCATATTTATGAAGATGCATTTTGTTACGATTTTTTTTCTTTCACTTTCCGATGCATTTTGAAATTTTGCACAATTACATGTTCGAATACACTATTTTTATGTTTTCGGAGTTTAATAATCAGTTAATCGATTATTTTTTTATAAATATTTGAATGTCAATGAAAAGCTTCATCTGGTGGAGAATTTAACAAATAAAATATCAATTGCTCGCAAAATCCTAAAATACTTTTAAATTAATTGATAAAATATATTTAAAAAAATAAATATAAAAAATATGAAAACTTTTAAAAAGAGCTAATATCAATATATTAAAAAGAGAGAAAGATATATTTTTATTAAATACAGAATATGACAGAATATTATACAGAAATATGACAAAAACTTTGAGAAAATAACTTTGAAAAACATTTCTCAAATATTTTTCAATATACATAAAAATATTTCTCATATATAAAAAATATATAATATAAAAATATTATAAATTATCTAAATAATGTATATAAAAATATTCAAATATATAAAATATATTCAAATATTTCAAATATATATAAAAATATTTCTCATAACAATATCCATATTAACAAAAAATGATTAATTTAAATTTATCGTTTTCATGCGAATCAATGTCGTTGCAATTGTTTTTAAAATATGGATTTGGCAAAAAGTTTTATTATTTGATATAATTTTATAACTGTTTTTTATAACTGTTTTTTATAACTGTTTTTTTATTTTTATTATTTGATATAATTTGTTTTATAATTCACCTGAACTTTTTTTTAAAAAACCTTCATTCATTTCTTTTTACTAATACGAAAAAAATCGTTTGCAAAAACATCATTTTGTTTAAAATCTATGAAATAAACTTTTTGCATGTAAATTCCAAAAAGAATCAAATAACCACTCATAAAAAAGGAATAAAAAATAAATGAAAAATAAAATAAGTGTTATAATAAATTGCAAAAAGAATATAATAAAAAACTATGGATTACGAAACGAAAATTGACAGGGAATAAAATAATAATATGTAAAAAAATAATACCTTCAAAGTATAGACTCAACAAAAAAGTATCATATATTAAAAATTCAGATAAATGAACAAATATTTAAAACACATGTTTTTACAAATTGACAAAAGTATACATACATAGCTGAAACTTAAAAGTACAGAAGCAAAAACAAACTGAAAACTAATCTGCTTTTACGTTTCCGCCTGTAATGCCTGTTTCTTATAAGAAATACCATGTTTTTCGTATCTCCTTTTTTCGTTCTCTAACAAAAAGATTGCTAACATGTTGACTAGTGGTGCAATGATTTAAAAAAATCCCCAGATTCTCATTTAATTTATTTTTTACTCTTTTAATCACAATTTTTTTTTCTTGTTTCAATGTTCTCTTTTATTAATAGAATTTGTCTTTTTTTTTCTAATATTCAGTTTTCTTGCAATACATGGATGATATTTTCTCGTATTGCTTCTCAAGTATGTTATAATTATATTATATTATATTCTTGTAATACATTATAATTGTTTTTGTAGTACTAATTCTATCTGATAATTCTTCCAATTTTTTTGGTTAAAGACAATGTAGATGTATCAAACTTTCATTTAATACTTTTCTTTAATTCGCAATTAACTAAAGTTTTAATTTAATATTTTATTTTTTTAAATTAAATATTTAAAATATTTTTGAGATAATAGCAAAAAGCATACAACTGTCAATGGGAAAAATTTTGAGAATCATCAGATAAAATTATTTCGTTAAACAAAATGATCATTTTTACTTTCTCGTATAAGTAGTAATCATACTAACTAGAGACTAACTACAATTTGAGAAAATTTAAGAAAATATCTGTTTGTGACAAAGATAACACAAAATTATATGAGCTAAATTGTTAACATTTGGCATATGCTCTGTATTCTAAATTTGTAGATTTCTGTCAAATTTTGTGTAAATTCTGTTTAGGAGAATAATTCAATTTTAAGTAAAATCTGTTCGAATATAAGATAGCACAATAACTGTAAACCGAAGACAGCTAGATTGATATAAACGTGTTAAAATACAAATTTCGTTTTTGGATAATTTTAAGCAGGCAAAGATAAATCGCCAAATGACTTATCGAGAATAGATTCAGTAAAAATGTTAAATCCACAACAAAGGTAAATATTTCGTAACTATTGTACGCCAATACTATGCAAAGCGTTATCTGTCATAACAAGTTTATTAGAGAGTAAGCGAGAAAGTTTTCTGAAGGTCCTGTTGTTTATAGAAAGTAGTTTGATAGGGAGTTAAACTTGTATCCCTTATGTTAGGAATTTGAACTCCGCCAACCAAAGAATATCTGGTGACTGGTGCGCGAATAAATCCGTCGGGGTCACAAAGTCCTCCATGTCGAGAGTAATACCACTGGAGATACTGGTTCAGAGGCGATCGTTCTCAGATTCAAGCCTAAATTACGGTCTGTGAATGAGTGGATGAAATGTAGGAATGAGGTTCGCTCCGTAAAAAGGGTTATGACGCGTGAGTAGCTAACTCCTGCCCTTGACTCTAAATGGCGCTACTGCAAAAAAAAGAGAGAGAGAAGCACAATTCGGATTAAATTGGAATGGCTCTTTCATCAGCGGGTTTGTCAATAACAATTGTCATTAGAAACAACAACATCTATTGCATATGCTGTACCAATTTTCACACTTCTGAAACATTCCAATCTGAGTAATAAATATAAATTCCGATTATGAGTTTTTCATTGGACGACCTTGAAACTATATACCAGAAAAACTTTTCCATCTTAATATTGGCAAGGAATGCATTATATCAGTATATTTATTTTTTACTATTCCTTGTCTGCCTCACAACTTGTGCCAATAGAGTTGTTTCCTATATACAGGGTATCTCAAAAAAGTTTAACAAACGTTTGCTTTCAAAACCATAGCGATCATAATTGAACTTCCAGTTGCAAAATTCCATCAAATAAATTACTCATATGTATGGAAATAATTTGTTTTATGTAGAGAATGACGGCAAAAAAAAATTACCACACACATAGCAAAAAAGTGTCAAAGTGTATAATATTTTTCTGTTCTTTCTAATGCCACTTGGTCATACCAAGCCGAATGAGAAGTAGCTCTTTCGAATGAAGGCAGAAGTGTGCGCCTTTCGTTGTGAACGAGCACCGTTCAGGTGAAAGGACGACTTTGCTCGAACACGCACGATAAAACCCTTTTTAGGGGACGGTCGAACTCATTCATTCATCCATCTGCAAGTCAGAATTTAGATCCAAATCAGAGACCGACTCATCCCTGATTCAGAGCCCCCAGAGGTATCATTGGTTATGGGAACTTGGAGGACTTGGCAGTCACGACCTATTGAACTTTCCCCAACTGCCATTAGCCAACACGGCGGCCTTCGGCCGAGACGAAGGCAAAACTCGCTACCGTTCGGTTAGGAGACGGATGCTCTTCCAACCAGGCTAAAGCAGCCCAAAATATTTTTCTTCATTCATCTATAAGAAAAGAGGCAGGTGTCGCTTCTGTTTGTAAAAGTTTCTCAGATTTTGAAAATCACACTTATTGACTTCGACTATTTTCCCACCTACCTAATCAGTATTCGAGAGAAATTTTCATTCCAAATTTCACAGATAATATACTATCACAAAAGATTACTGAAAGGACAGAATTGAAAATAATAATTCACTCTTAGATATCCATACAAAATTACATTCTTTAAATAATATTTGTGTATATGGGGCTCAAGTTAAGTACTTCTGCTGTAGGCACAGGCTTTCTGAACTTTTCGGTAAAGATTTATTGAACGCGTACTTTCGAATTCAATTCAATCCCTTAGTTCAATCGAAATTATCCGTACTAACTATAATGTCAATCGACTTAAAACTTTCAGAACCGTTTGATTTTATGTCATTAGATTCCTTTCTATGGGATTATTTGAAGTCAAAGCTTCATGTCAATCAAACCTACAAGTAAGCATGCATTGAAAAAGGAAATTCAACGATGCATTAACGAAATTCGGTCACATTTATACAAAATGGTCATAGAAAATGCCGTTAAAAAAGTGAGTATGTGCCAGCAAAGCTGTAGAGGCCATTTGCCCTATGTGTTATTCCATGCAAATATTATTGGGACCATGGTGACATGGTGGTAAGGTCTCGGCTTCGGCACCAGAGAGTTTCAGGTTCGAGACTCCACCGAAGAACCATCATGTGAGGGGGTCTCTTGCTCGTTAAATTTGTCAGGCCAAATGTCTTCCCGCTGTTGTGGTGTGACGAGGAGGTGCCAGCTCAGGTTTCGTCCTCGTTCTTAGAGGTTCAAAATGACGAGATCCGTCACAAAATAGCCCTAGTGTTGTTTTACAACGAGAACGTTAGTATAATTAAACTAAACTAAAATGCAACTACTATTATTTATACTTTACGATTCAATAGAAATATAGCAATTTAAAGAAATATAACTGTGTTTGCATTCAATTCAACTTTTGCGCAAACCCAAAACTATCAGCCTGTGAAGCGGTTTTTTCAATGGGGTTACCAACACTTTATTGCACGAATGATGGCAAACTGTAATCTTGCGATCCTTTTCGGACACCCTTTATATAAAAACTAATTTTATTCCGATTAAATATCAGCTCTTGCCTTGAAATTAATTATTTCACTTACGAATTTGCGCAGACCCAAAACTATCAGCCTGTGAAGCGGTTTTTTCAATGGGGTTACCAACACTTTATTGCACGAATGATGGCAAATTGTAATCTTGCGATCATTTTGGGACACCCTTTATATAAAAACTAATTTTATTCCGATTAAATATCAGCTCTTGCCTTGAAATTAATTATTTCACTTACGAATTTAAGAAGAAAAATATCCTAATAAGCACATTCATTATCCACAAAATTACATTCAATATTCGTCAAGTGGAAAAAAACGAAAACCTGTCTCATATATAATTATTATCTAAAACAGCAATTCACAAAAAAGCTATAAGTAAAGAGAAACGGTTCCAGTTGGAGTTCGTGATCGTCATATAGAGATCCTTTGATTAGGGCACATGTATGCGGCATGAGTAACTGAAGCCTTCCCTTACCAGCAGTTAAGATCTGTTGTTACGGTCGAAGCTTGAGGGGGTAATAAACATTCGAGGTGTGGGGGGTACTCTACTCTTTGGGGGGTGATTACAGTTGAAGAAATGCTTCCACATTGCAGTATGTGTCATAACACTTGGTTATTCAGGGTTTTCTACAACAATAGAGTGTCTTAGTCAGAGAAATTTTATATTTTTCCAATGAACAATGATATTTACGACCAAATGGCAGAACATTGTATATGAAACAAGAAAGTTTATAAAATCAAAATTATTTAAAGACGCCTCATCACATAAACTTCTAATGCATATTACATTTCTCCTCGTCATCAGGATGATGTGGTATGGAAGTTTGGAAAGGCGGTGATGGTTCCCATGTCGGGCATTCATATGACAAATATTCAACACATGAAAAAAAAAATAAAGCATCGTATCTTTAAACTCCATAATATCAATAATAATCAATGGTGGTGGTTTCCTTAAAGCTTTCTCGCATGCCCTGAAATTAACTTGCTATGCCAGAGAACGCCTAAAATGGCATTAGTGCACAATATGACGAAAAACTAAATTTTGGAGGGAATTTAGTATTTTTACTGAATCTTATGTGTCATTTTTGATGATTGAGCCCTGGCATACGATTAACAGTATCCGAAAAAATGTGCACTTTAGACTTTTTTTTCCCAATCGACCGAAACAGAGATTTTGGCACAAAACTGCGCTTTTAGTTACGTAATCACAAACCAAGTTGAATGTATTTAAATTATTGCATTTTCGAAATGTCATGCAGATATAAAATACAGACCGGTAGACAGACAGTCTGTAGTTAAATGCTGTTCAAAATTGACATGTGTTTATACAATGGAGGTTAAATCTGAGTGCCGAATCTTACCTATCTAGTTCTCTTTTGTTTCCTAGTTATCATACTTATTTTCGAACAGCTAGATAGACAAACTTCTACTTAATAAATTTCACTCTAGATTTGATAGTAATCTGAAAATTTACTTTAATATTTTTATAAACTCATTGTTATGCACATATTCTCAGTGTTTTAGTTCTTTGTTATACTTTTCTAATCTATTTTAATACGACGAGACGTCAAATCATATGCTTGGGGCAGTATAAGATGGCTCTTGCGCCAAAAAAAAACCAAACAAGCAAATTTAGTATAAGGACCTTTTATCAACGGTCTATCTCAAATTTTCAAATATTGCATTTGCCATTAGACAAGCCCGCTGTTACAAAAACAGTGTGTTAAACCGTAGGGAGCGTCTCTTGTTTTTGTAGCGCCAACTAGGGCCAAGAGTTCGTTGCCACTCACGCATCCCTGATTCGCTTGCCCAACCCCTTTTTCACAGGAGAGCACATCGCACAGATAGAACAGAGGAAGAACAACCATGTACGAGGCGGGATTCAAACCCAGGACACCCGAAAGACACGCTACCCTTATGCCCGGAAGCCGACAGAAATTTGTGAAGAGACCATATACCAAATTCAGATCGTCTAGTCCAAAATTGTTATTGAATAAATACTGGCACAAGCGGACATTTTTTGCTCCTCTCGACCTCAGGGAGGTCTCAAAAATGAAAGTTTCGAGTTCGAATTTTTGAACGATTGCTTTACTTTCACTACACTACATTGTTATGAGAAAATAAAAAAGCAAACTGTGGCCAAGAACTTTAAGAAAACAATTAATGACATTGCTTTTAATATTACTGATAAGTAAGTAAACTAAAGTCTACCTCTTGAACAATCGAAAGATAAGGGAGGCATGTATTAAACCGGAACAAGGCGGAGTACAAGGAAAAAAGATGCTCCCAACTTGTACGTGATCGTCCTACTAAATCCCCATGATTGGGACACATGTATGCGATGCAGTAGCCAAACTTGAGCAATTCAGATTTGTTGTTATGGTCAAGGGAAGGGGAATTAGAAATAATCAGTAGGACAGAGCACCCCGCAAGGGGTAATTACCGCCCCATTAAATGTTTCATTCCGTTCTAGTACGCAACACATCACGTAGCGCCCTCTGGTTTTTATTCGGTAGTCAGCGATTCTTGTCTTTCATTTCCCCGTCGTGTCTCTGGATTAGGGATTTTATTTTTGACTGTCCTTTATATTCCCTTCCACACACGCCTATAATCATTCACTCGCGTAAAGGCGTTTTTATTAATAAAAAAAGAATAATTTTCTATAAAAAGCAAACTAATTTTCTGGTGGCCAAATTATTCTCTGGTATTTTAGTTTTTACATTCTGCTATAACTAGAATAGAGAAGTTTAGTTAAGTTATATTTGACATTCCATTTTAAAGCAACACTTAGGCTATTTGGAGACGGATATCATTATGTTGAACCATGGTCAGATGACGAGGAAGACACCGAGATGGCAACTCCTTCTCCACATCGTACCACACCATCAGGAGAATGTTTGGCGTTACGGATTTAACTTGCAACAGGGGGCCGTGGTGGTTTGGTGGTAAGGTCTAGACTTCGGAATCGAAAGGTTCAAGACTCAATTCCACCGAAGAACAGTCGTGTGAGGTGTCTCTTGCACGTTAAATCCGTGAGGCCAAAAGCCCTCCTGCTGATGTGGTACGATATGGAGACGGGCTTGAAATCTCTGATGTCGTCCTCGTCACCTGAACGCGATTCAAAATGACGAGGTCCGACCCAAAATAGCCCTAGTGTTGCTTTACAATGGGACGTTAATATAACCAAACTAAACTAATTTGCAACAGACCCCTTACATGACGGTTCTTCGATGAAATCGGGTCTCGAAACTGAAATCTTACTGCTCACAAGCTCAGACCTTACCACCAGGCCACCGCAACCTTAGAATAGAGAAGATATAATAATCATCAAAAAGTTAGAAGTTGATATTATTATAAATCTCCAGGTTTCAGATCTCCCGGAATTCGAAAAAGAAAATTTGGGAAAATGTCTATCTATGACAAAGATAATTGAAGAATGGGTTGAGCTAGACAGATGAAATTTGGTCTTAGCACAAAATTTGTAGATTTCTATAAATTTTGAGCTGAATCAGCTTAAAGGAAATCACTCAGTCCGGCTGTTCGTATATAAATAAGTACGATAACTACAAAATTTTGAATTATTTTCGCCACAGACGGATAAACATTTTCCAAAAATATGTTTTTCAAACCCAGAGTGGTCTAAACGTGGAGATTCGTTACAATTCCCAGATCGAATTTTTGAC
>JAPMOQ010040138.1:0-21775 GCA_026543055.1 Argiope trifasciata
TCACCTGCAGCTTACTGGGAATCCATGGCTCACGTCTATCAGCAAGCTCAGGCGAAAGGTCACGTTGCAGTCTACTTGGCTTTTTTTCGAGTATTTTCTAAGTAAAGGAGTGGAAAATATGTACTTCGTGATTCATTTTTGCAGTAAAGAGGTTATTTCATCTTTTCTTTGAAAAAAAAAGAAAAGAAAAAGGATTTTGAATTTTATTGCAAGTTTCAGATTATCTGATTTCAAAAGAGATTCATTAAAAAAGTTCATCCACAGCAAAAATATTTGAAAATAAAATTATCTTCTCTCTTTATCTCCATAATGATTACATGCTCATTTAAGGCATGAATGAGCATTTAGAAATTATGAATATTTTATTTTTATTTATTGAATTTGTTGCATAAAGCATGATTATCACCATGCTTTATATGAGCATTTAATCCTCATTATTTCATTACTTTACTCTCTTTAACTCCATATTGAGGATTAAATGCTCATATAAAGCTCATATATATATATATATATATATATATATATATATATATATATATATATTTCCATAGCTTCTTTGTATCTCGAAACTGTTCTTAGAAGTTGTTTCTTTTCCTTCACCAATATATTCTATAACTTGTGTACAAAGGAAAGTAGAATTGTAGAGTTACAATGTTAGGTACAGTGCTAACCGTTTAGATTAAATTTCATCAAAATTTAATACAAACTTTCCTATTTCTCAAAATATTTTATATTTTTAAATCCTTTTTTGTATTTATTTTGTTTATAATTGACAAAAATCTATAGATTATAATAGTTTTTTTAACACTCAGTTTTTTTAAAAAAATTCCATCGAATGTAGTCAGATACCTTAATAAAATGAAACAGAAACTTCGATACGAATTTATTTGTATTCATATATACAAATACTTGAGATTTTTAAATAAACATAGAGAAACCATGAGGGCAAGTATGGAGTATTTTAAACAAATATGACTTTTAATTTCATTTAGAGTGCATTTTAATTTTCATATAATTAATGATTAAAATCCTTTGCTTTAATATGTTGCTTAAAATTGTCCTGTATTAAATTTAAAAGTAATTAATCATAATTGGAGGCTCTAAAATGATTGAAATAATTGTCTATGGAATAGAATACATTCTAATGAAAGTCTACATTTCAGAGCTGCAGTGAACTCGTTAAAAGCTGAATGAAAATCCTTTTAAAAACTCCATCTCCTAAGAAATGCAAAATTTGTAGTTGTGATTTCTGAAAAAGTATTTCAAAAGAAATCAAAATAGCGGACTTTCTCTGCCACTTTTCTTCCTCGCGGCTTTTCAAAAAGTCCGGATTTGTTACTCGATAGTTCTACAGCTTTTACGGAAAAATATAAATGCCTCCTTTGTATGATGGAGAATACTATAAGCATACAATCTGACTCGTGATGCGGTATTTCGAAAGTAACTTTTATCGATTCGTGAGAAATAGAAACTCGAAACGACTTTTCAGTTTCTAAAGCCCTTTTTTTTTTTTCAAAAAAAAAAAGCTTTCAAAAAATCAATATAGTTGCTTGGTATTGCAGCAAAAAACATATATCCTTCGAAATTTATCACATTTTCAGAAACACCAACTAAGATAATGGTGAAGAAAAAATAACGGATTAAATAAATTTAATAAAATAAATATTTAATTGAAAGTCTTAAATTTGAGACGCAAAGTTAAGGTATCCGACTGTGTTCAATGGAAATTTTTTGAAAAATTGTGTTCTTTGAAAACAATTTAAAACTATGGTTTTTAGATGCATTGTCAATTATAATGAAAAACACGGAAAATACAGTAAAATGATTCGAAAATATAATAACTTTTGAGAAACAGGAATATTTTTTAGTAAATTGTATTAAATTTTAATCAAAATGGTTAACTCACTACACAAAATAGTACTGCAGCAATCCCATTTTTCTTTGTAGGGAAGTTAGGGAATATAATGAGGAATGAAATGAAGTAAACTGTAAGAAAATTTTTGAGATGCAAAGAAGTTATGTGTCAGAATGTACGTATATATACATATTTTTCTATAAATTTACAACTTAATTTTCTAAAAACAACTATAAATGAAAAATCATTTCACCAACAACAAAACTTTTGGTTTATTTCATTGCCCATATTACTTAAAACACATGCTGAAATGTTTATGTAAATATCTCTAATAGTATTTGAGATATAATTATAATATAAAGGTGGAGAATTTTTATGAAAATTAATGTTTTGAAATAATTGAAATAAAAGCAAATTTTAGCTGAAAAATAAGTGACTATAGATAAGACCTCCTTTTTCTTAAAAATAAGCTGTTTTCCGTTTTTTAAATTATTGCGCATCGTATTAAAATGATGGATATTAACACAAAGAATTATAGTAGAATAATAATAATAATGAAACCTTCCTAAATTTAGAAACCTGTAGAAAAAAAGGCAAATAAAAAACAATAATCTTGCATTAGAAAGATAAAAGAGCAAAATTTATTCGATTTAATCTATAACCAATATTTTCATGCCTAAAAAACAAACATTAAATTCTACAAACGCATGTAGAGTCGGAAAAAAAGTACAATGCACCGGCAGTTAAATTCTACAAACGCTTGTAGAGTAAAAAAAAAAAGTACAATGCAGTGGCAGTTTAATTCTACAAACGCATGTAAAATTTGAAAAAAAGTACAGTACAACGGTAGTTAAACTCTACAAACGCGTGTAGAGTAAGAAAAAAAATACAATACATCGGCATAATGTTCTCCAGTAGAAATACTTGACATAGAACGAACAGCATTTTTCTGCCTTTCTACTCATGCTCTGCCTATTGACTGATACTTTGACTGTAAACCCACTTTAACTCATTTGCATCATTGGCGTATATATACGCTGCATCCTATTATATGCTATGCATTTTAATATGATATATGCTGTATCCATATTATATACTATATACCTATATGCATCCCACCTTTCAAATATGACCACACTGAACAAAATGACTCACAAATAATGCTCAAAAAGGATTTTTTCCTACTTTTCTATCATTTTAGACCTAAATAGGAAATAAAAAAAAATTCCGTGATATGAGCCTTTTTTTTCATATTTTCATATGATGTACATGGGTTAACTTATAAAAATATTTTTGAGCCAAACTAACTTTTATAGTAATTAATAATTTTAAAGAGAAAATTAAATAAATGGAAATGTAAGTTATTTTCAATTAATTTTTATGTGTAATTTTCTACAGTTATTTTTATTATTGCAATGGATTTCAAATCCTCACATCACCTCCTTCCTCAAATATTTAATCGCCTTTCTTCCTTCGTTTAGAGCTATTTTGTTTATTTTTCCTGCCGTTTCACGATTCATCAAAAATTCTAACTCCGTGCAGTGTAAAAGTATATTATCCAGAATATTACATTTTTTAAGGCACAATGATGTTAGGCGATTTAGTAGAATTCCTTCACTGTAATTTTTCATGCTTTATAATCGCCAGAAAATGTATCTCGAAAATGAATTATTTTCTGTTACGAATAGTTCCCCTTCATGAATAATATTTCTTGAAAATTAAGCATAACAGGTGCAAAGTTATTAAAATTTTCTTTAATATCTATATAAATCTATAACTTCAATTTCGTTCAAAACCCGTACTCGAAAATGTTTTATAATCGTTATTAAGATAATCTGCTTATGTATTAAATACATAATTGAATCACCTCGACTAAGTTGGCTGCTAATAATCGTATACTATAATACGAGGAATGGTTGCCAAGTCGAAAATCGCCCCAGAATTAATAAACTCCGGTAAACTTGGCGGGCTGGGGTTTTTGGCCACGAGGAATCGATTGGCGCCGGTTTTGAAGCGCTACGGTAAAGCAGTTTGGAGTTACAGATAGGATATTTTCAATTTTTATTAGTTCGCCATTTTGGCTAATAGGTTTCAAGCGCTAACGTGCTACCATCTATAGCCAATATGTCGAACTAATAAAGTTTCCAGAAGATGATCCGGAACTCAAGGAACTGATCTCGAAATGGATGATCCATAACCCGGGTGGTGATATGAACCCAAGCGTTCCTTGCATGGTCAGCAAACATGGAAGAGACCAGTGCAGATGGGGATTTCCAATGGAACATCAAGACATGACATCGCTGGTGGACGATGAAAAGCCGAGGTTTAACCGGTTATCTTTTCACCAATGGTTTCACAAATTTTCTTATGGCATGCATTGTTTTGATAAATCACAATTGAAAATTTAAATCTTCGAGTTAGCTTCGATACCTGTTTTCTCCGAGCGGAGCTCGGTCACCCGCTGGTGCTATTTAAACAGAAATAAACTTTGCTTTTATAGAAATCTTTCTCATATGTATAAATAAGAACAAGATTCATGAGTAAGATATAATTCATAAATATAAGATTATTACCCATTCGTTGCAGACAAATGCTGCTCGTTTTCCACATTTTTTTTTTTTACATGTTCTTTCAAAATGTTTTGCAAATAATTCGTAATTGCTAGAATCGTGCTCAGTTCCATACGCATTAAAAAGGTAATTTTAATGCCTTTTATTTTACCTTTCTTGTTTCAGTTCTTGACATAAAGTTTACTCTTTTAAATATGTGTATAGTTGTAAATATAAGAAGGCGATTTGTTATTTATTCTCTATTTGACGACGGTATTTTAATTGTTTAAATCTGGCTAATAACTTCCCAATATCTATTTTTTCTTACAGTATTTGAAAAACCCCGAACAATTTCCAATAAAGCAGTAGACGGCAACTAAAAATAACATTTAAATATTTGTATTATTAATTTTATTAATGAAAATATTTATATTATTAATTTTACTAATTAAAATATTTGTATTATTAATTTTGTTGATTAAAATGTTTGTATTAGTGACTTAATTAATTAAATATATTTTATTATTAATTTAATTATTTTAAATAATTGCAAGAAAGTTTTTTTCTTCATCTTTTTTTTTATTTTGCACAGAAACTCAACTAATAGCTCAAAAATAAATTTGAGACATTGATGGTAAATAATTGAAATAAAGAGTTAAAAAGAATGCATTTATAGCATAGTTAGCATTTTTCAAAACAATTCAACAATTATCACTTAGTAGGTAGAATAATTTCTTTAATACTTTATGAATAAAATAATTAATGAATTTAGAAAAGATTATTTTTTGTTACGAAATCAGAATTAAATTTTATGCAAACCACTTTCTATAATTAGATATTTTTTATTTAATGGTGGAACATAGAATGGAACCCATATATAATTTAAATAACAATCACCTAGTTCACGAAAAGAGCGATTTGTTCACTGGATAAGATATTTAAAGAAATAGCAGCTTAGAAATTTTCATAATTTTGGCGGACAGTAGTTTTATCTGTTCTTACAAGCACTGGAATGCGTCCCTTAAAACAAGATATAATTTAGATTCCAGGACCAATTGTTAAAAACTTATAAGTAGGATGTCTGATTACCCGAGCTGTTAAGCCTTCGGATATCATCAATAAGGGTAAACATCTGCCTGAATACATTTTGTAGATACCATTACAATAGCACAACAATGACTAAAGTAGTTCTATTTTTCTACAAAAATAATAAATAAAATGGAATAAAAAATAAAAGAGATAGAGAAAGAAATATTTTAATATTTTTTCACATGTAAATTAAAGATTTAGTTATGATTATAATTCATCCTAATTTCTACAATATAATTCGTAAGTCTTTTGTATTTCATATACCTATTTATACCATCTTTTTAAAGTTATTATTTAAAAATAATATATTATGAATCACGGGCAGCATGATTGTGCAAACGATAACAATATGCAGATTTTAACAACTATTTTTAACTCGATTTTTCAGGAATTTTCATTTTCATTTATTTTTATTTTTATTTTCATCTTATTTTTTATTTATTTAAATGATTTTCCCTTTACATCTCTTTATTTAAATTATTTTCTCTTTTTATATATTTTAATTTAAATTATTTTCTCTTTTTTATCTCTTTATTTATGGATATTATTTCCTTAAAGTTAAATCAAGGAAATTTATTATGAAGCTTGTGTTAAAATAATATGCCAGATGAATTACATTCTATCACGACAAATTTATAAATATTGACCTGATTTTTATCATAACACTTTTTTAGCCAGGGAACGATGATTATTTTAATTTTAAAATCATGAAAAAAATATAATTTTTAGACGTCTTTGCTATATAATTTTACGCAACAATGAATTAGTAATTATAATTCATGCACATACTAATTTTAATCGGCATATATATGGTATAAACACATTAATTTTATTATTCTAAATATATAGACCATAGCAGATATTGAAATGAAATCGTAAATCCATGAAAAGTCCCATTGAAATTATTTTGATTCAGCTGTATTCGGTGATATTATTGGAATATTTTGTAATTACTTTCAATAAAATATCCTGTATATTAAAATATGTTTTCATCATTTTCACTAAAAATTATATTTTGTATTTATAATTCATAACCATATTTTTTTAAAATCAATTTTAAATTACCTTACCAAATGTTCTATGAAGTTTTATATTTTGTTTCAATTTATTAATGAAAAACATTCTATTTTATATTCTTGAATATATAGCATTTTAAGATTTAGATTTCTTTTTTTTTTAGTCTGCAAACCATAGATGAAATATGCTTTCAATTAAACTCAAATATTATTATTTTTATTAGTCTAAAAACTAAAGCTATGCATTAATATGATTTTAAAAACTGAATTTGACTAATGCTGAAATTAAACAAACACTGAAATTAATAATTTTGAGTAATGTCCTACCTTCAACATTTACTCAGACATGAGCAAATTAAGTTCATGTAAGATTTTAATTATTCTGAAGGAATATTTTGAATAACTGTCTCCAAAAATATTAACGCAACAGGCGAAACTAGTTTCAACGTAGCATTTTTGTGTCATGGCTATCCATTCTTCAAAGTAAATATCTTCAATCTTTAACAAAACTTATATACTCCGTCTGCCACTTTAACAACGAAATATTTAGAGCATCTATCTCCATTTTCAAAAATTCTCAGAACAAAATGAAGAGCATGAGATATGTTGTCGGAAAGAATGTTGAAGTGTTGTATGAATTCTTTAGAACTATCCCCACCCCATCTTTTAATGAGTAAACTAAAGAATTATCAGACGACCTTCGCAGGCTACTTATTACCCCTTCTCCTGGTAGTTTGAAGTTTTGCTCATCATAACTAACCTCTGGGTTAAGGAAGTGTCATAACTAAAATCAGCGATGAATCTTAGGTTAAATTTCAATATGGGTTCAGATATTGGTGATGTTTTATTTTAATAATGCATATGAGGAAATCAATGATTTATAGAACATTTGGTGAGATTGCTGTTAAAGAAATTCTCACAAATTCACTGTCCGGATTTTGTCTTTTTATTTAATAGGCAATATTTCTTTTAAGTAAAATTAAGAAAATTTATTATGAAGTTTATATTAAAATAATATGCAAGAGGAATTATACTTCTTTTTGTACGTTTTATAATAACAAATTTATAAATATGGAACTTGAATTCTATAATAACAATTTTTTAACTAGAGAACGATAATGATATTAATTTCAATATCATGGAATGGTATTGAAATTATTTTTTAACCATAACAGATATTATCCTTGTATAAAAAAATATTTCCATTAAAAATCACATTAAAATTATAATTATTTAGCTTTATTTAATGATATTATTGGAATATTTCTTTTTGACTTTCTATAAGATATCCTATATTTTATAATATGCTTTCACAATATTCACTAAAAATATTTTGTACTTATAATTTTTAACCATATTTTTTAAATCATGGTTAAATTCACTTACCAAATGTTTGTATAAATGTTTATATCTGGTTTCAATTCATGAATGAAACATTTCATTTTATATTCTTGAGTATATATCATTTTAAGATTTAGATTACTCTTTTTTTAGTCTGCAAAACATAGATGAAGTATGTTTTCGATTCATATAAAATAATATTATTTTTCATTTATTAGATTTTAACACGAGCTATGCATTGATATGATTTTATGGTATCCGACAACATTCGAAGGAAAAGTTTTTAAAAACTTTTTAAAACTAGGGTTTTTAGATGTATTGTCTATTATGATACAAAATACTATAAAAACAACACTATTATTTGTAAATATAATATATTTTGAAAAATAGAAAAATTTCTAGTTAATTTTAGTAAAATTAAGCTAAACTGTTCACACTCTACCCAAAATGGTAATGCAGCAATCCTATTTTTTTCACAAGTTATAGAATATAATGGTGAATGAAATGAACCAAAATCTAAGAAAAATATTGCGATGCATAAACTGCATGGGTAAAAATATACGTATGTATAAATTTTTTTCATAGATTCACCGCTTAATTTTCTAAACACACCTATAAATGAAAAAATATTTCACATAAACCAAACTTTTATTTCATTTCATTGCCCATATTATTTAAAACACACGCTATTTTAATGTGAGTACCTGTGTTAGTGTTTGAAATATTATGTTAACGGTAGAGAATTTTTTAAAAAATTAAAGTTTTGAGAAAATCGAAGTGAAAGACAAATTTTAGCTCAAAAATATATGAAATTGGATGATAAGTCAGGCCTTCCTCTTCTTAAAAAAATAAACTGTTTGTAAAGAAAAAAGTCTTGACTACCAGAAATAACAATGAAAAACAAATTCACAATTGTGTTCTATAACCAGTGTTTTAAACGTTGTCGGATACCTTAAAAACTGAATTTGACTAGGAGTTGAAATTAAACAAGCATTGAAATCAATACTTTTGAGTAAAGTCTACAACTTACCTACGGCATTTACTCTGACAAGAACAAATTAAGTTCATGAAAGATTTTCATTATTCTGAAGGTATATTTTGCGTAACTGTCTCCAAAAATATTAACGCAACAGGCGAAACTAGTTTTAACGTAAAATTTTTGTGACATGACTACAGATTCTTCAAAATAAATCTTTTCGATCTTCAACAAAATTTATATACTACGTCTGCCACTTTAACAATGAAATATTTAGAGCATTTATCGCCATTTTCGAAAATTCTCAGAACAAAATGAAGAGCATGAGATATGTTGTAGGAAAGAATGTTAAGGTGTTGGATGAACCCTTTAGAACTATCCTACTCTCCCCCCCCCCCTCTTTTAATGAGCAAACTAAAGAATTATCAGAATGACCTTGACAGGCTCCTTATTAACCATTCTCCTGGCAGTTTGAAATTTTGCTCATCATAACTAACCTCTGGTTACTGAAGTGTCATAACTAATATCAGCGCAGAATCTTAGCTAAAATTTTAATATGGGTTCAGAGATTGGTGATGTTTTATTTTAATAATGCATATGAGGAAACCAATGTTTTATAGAACATTTGGTAAGATTGCTGTAAAAGAAATTCTCACAAATTCACTGTCAGGATTTTCTCTTTTTATCCCTTTTTATTTCATAGACAATATTTCTTTTACCGTATTTTCTGGCCTATAATACGCAGCGGCGTATAATCCGCACACCTTTATTTTGAAGAGGAAAAATTGCAAAGTCAACGTATAATCCTCACTAGTTAAGCAACAGTGCAAGAACGCTCCCCCCCCCAAGATTAATGAAGCATTAATCCGATATTTTCAGATATTACATATGCACATAAAAGAAAATAATTATCAAATACTACAAATATAAATAAAAAATATTCGGTAATCTCAAATTAAAAAGCAATTCTATCTAAAAGCGTACCTAATTTAAAATAAAGGTACATTTAATACAATGCATATGCTTTATTCTAGAGTTTAAAAAAATGCAAATTATCTTTTAAAAGTCGTTAAAATCCGAATCTTCCGAATCAGAATTAAACAATTCCAGTAGTAATATTTCGTCTAATGAATTGGTTGAATCGTCACCGGACTCAAGTTCATTCTCACTTGAAAGTTCGCCGTTGATTATGCCAGACTTCCGAAAGGAATTTTTGATTGTGTCAGGAGACACCTCGTCCCACGCTTGCTTGATCCACCGACAAACTTCGGAATACGATGCTTTACGCATTGTTCCTTTTTTAGTATAGGTATGGATACCTTCACTCATCCATTTCTCCCATAGTCGTCGAACTTTTGATTTGAAAGGTTTATTCACCCCCACATCTAAAGGTTGCAGTTTTTTAGTGAGACCATCTGGAATTATGCATAAGTTTGCGGAAACAGATTTACAAGTTGAGTTTGAATTCTGCCGTGTAACTAACACGCTGTCGTTTTGAAGCCATTTTTTTTTTCGCCCTCGGTTACAAATATTTCACACAAAAAAATCCCTATGCCGATTACGCTTGTTGCAAGAAAATAGGCGGGAAATATGTACGCCAAATCTACCAATACCGAGGATTCACACCTGGACGTCACGTGTCTCATTGCGTATTTTTGTGATTGAACAGCAACTGTTATTCTTCAGAAGAACTATCTTTTGCCGCTCAAATATTAAAATTCGGTAGATAATACGCACCGGAAGATAATCCGCAGACATGAAATCAGGATTTTTTTATGCACATAATCCGCGGATTATAGGCCAGAAAATACGGTAAGTTAAATTAAGAAAATGTATTTTGAAGTTTATATTAAAATAATATGCAAGAGTAATTACACGTTTTTTACACTCGATAAGGACAAATTCATAAATATTGGGCTTGATTTCTATTATAACAGTTTTTAACTAGGAAACGATAATTATATTCATTTCAATATCATGAAATGAGTATCCTTTTTTAAAGTTTTGCTATATAATTTTACGCAAGAGTGAATTAGTAATTATAATTCATGCACAAGCTAATTTTAATGTGCATACCTATAGTATAAACACACTAATTTTATTATTCTAAAAATATAGACCCCATCAGATGTTATCCTTGTATGAAAACAGAATTCCATGAAAAATCGCATTAAAATTATACTTATTCTTCTTTATTCGATGAGATTATTGGAAAATTTCTTTGTTACTTTCTATATGATATAAAATATTTTATTATAGGATATCTTATTTATTAGTAACATAATATCTCTTACCTTTAATATCCTATATTCAGTAATATTAACTAAAAAAATTTTGTAATTATAATTTTTAACAATATTTTTCAAATCATATTTACATTCACTTACAAATGTTCTATAAAGGTTTATATTTGCTTTCAATTTATTAATGCAAAACATTCTATTTTATATTCTTGAGTATATAGCATTTTAAGATTTAGATTACTCTTTTGCAATCGGCAAACCATGGATGAAATATGTTTTCGATTAATATCAAATAATACTATTTTTCATTAGTGTATAAACCCAAGCTATGCATTAATATGATTTTAAAAACTGAACTTGACTAGCATAGACTGTAATTAAACAAACACTAAAATCAATACTTTTGTTTAAAGTCTACTCCTTATCTTCAACATTTATTCAGACATGAACAAATTAAGTTCATGAAAGATTTTAATTATTCTGAAGGAATATTTTGAATAACAGTCTCCAAAAATATTAACGCAACAGGCGATACTAGTTTCAACGTAACATTTTTGTGGCAAGGCTACCCATTCTACAAAATAAATCTCTTCGATCTTCAACAAAACTTATATACTCCGTCTACCACTTTAACAGCGAAATATTTAGAGCATTTTCGAAAATTCTCTGAACAGAATGAAGAGCATGAGATATACTGTCGGAAAGAATGTTGAAGGGTTGTATGAATTCTTTAGAACTATCCTCCCCCCCCCCCCATCTTTTAAAAAGCAAACTGAAGAATTATCAGAATGACCTTCGAAGGCTCCTTATTAACCATTCTCCTGGTAGTTTGAAGTTTTGCTCATCATAACTAACATCTGTGTTACGGAAGTGTCATAAGTAACACCAGCCCTGAATCTCAGGTAAAATTTTAATAAGTGTCCGGATATTGCTGATGTTTTATCTTAATCATGCATATGAGGAAACCATTGTTTTATAGAACGTTTGCTGAGTTTTTGTTAAAGAAATTTCTCTCAAATTCATTGTGATATTTACTCAATTATTGGTGAGGTTTTAGTGAGGAATTTATAGTTTGTTTTTTAACGCGATAGTAAATGTTTCACACACACACACACACACACACACACACACACACACACACACACACGCACGCACGCACACGCACGCACACACACACACACACGCACATATATATATATATTAAGAAATTTTCTGAAAGTCATTGTGGGATTTATTTAATTATTGGTGAGGTTTTAATGAGGAATTTTTTGTTTTTCAACGAATTAGTAAATGTTTTACATATATATATAAAATAAATAATAATATTTTTAATGCAGGTGTAAAATAAAACCTCCATTAGACCTCCATTAAAGCGACTGAATTGGTTCTAGATTTTAACCTAAGAATCCATTGGAAATTTTTAAAAATTAAAAAAAAATTTAATTTAAAATATAATAATAATAATAATAATTTAAATGAGTTTAGAGATTACTGATATTTTATTTTAACCATGTACATTAGGAAACCAGTGTTTTATAGAAAGTTTTATAAATTTATTGTTAAAGAAATTTTCGTAAATTCATTGAGCTTTGAAATTATTGGTGAAGTTTTAGTGAGAATTTTTAAATTGTTTCTTAATGTATTAATAGATATTCAACAAATATAAAAATTTGTAAATAGCAATATTTTTAGTGCATGTATAAAATAAAGTATCTGGAAGACTTTAAATGTGAATTGTTTTTTTAGATTTTGACCTAAAAATTATTGGTAATTCTTTAAAAAAAATTTCAATTTTAATGAGTTAAGAGATTGCTGATGCTTTATTTTAACCATGTATATGAGGAAACCATTGTTTTATAGAGAGTTTGGTAAATTTATTGTTAAAGAAACTTTCTGAAATTCCCTAAGCTTTGAAAGTATTGGTGAGGTTTCTTTGAGGATTTTTTATTTGTTTCTTAATGCATTAGTAGTTGTTTACCCTATATAAAATTTAGTAAATAACAATATTTTTAATACAGGTATAAAATAAATCCTCCTTTGGACATTAAAGCTACTGAATTACTTCCTTAGATTTCCTAAAAACTAATTATAGAAATATTTGTATGTTTAATATACTCCTCGTAAATTAATATTTCATTGGAAACTAAAAATATAACTGCTAGATTAGAAAAAAAGTGTGCTACACTAAGTTTTTACGTCAGAAATTTTCCTATAAATTTATCTAAAATATTAATATCAACATTTCTTTTAAACACGTCTTTCCAAAGAACAAAATAAATTAAATGTATCCTTATGACAGTATTTTGATTTATCTAAAATGTTAATATCAACATTTTCAAAAGCAAATATTTATATGAAACAAAGTAAATCAAATATGACCTTATGACAGCATTTTGAAACAGTAAAAAAATTAAGACAGAAGTGTGAATAAAAGGTAAAATTCTATTTATTACTTTGTTATTTATTTAAAATACAATCTAGAAAAAGAAATACTGGAATGATGGTTATGTGTAGCATGGAATTTGTAAAGAAATTTCATTAGTAGCTATAAATAAAAGAAACTATTAAATATTTTTCAATTCAATAAAATGTTTGTATATCAAATATCCTGTTTAATTATATGAAATTGAATAACACAGTATTTCGCATGGCATTTTTATAAAATAATTAAATTTATTTCAGAGTATAAGATGCAAGTTTCGAAGTAATATTTTATAAGATTTTAAATATGAAATAATATCAATAACTTTTTTAAAGATTTTTGCATTTATCTAACTTTTTAAAATTCAATTTAGAGAAAAAAAATTCAAATATATTTTAATATATATTCAAAAACATCAATAAACCAATTTGATTGTTAATCTTGCAACTTTTTTGCATATTGGTTGCCTTTTATTATCGTATGGTAAAACGGCAATCAAAATATGTAGTCGATAAACTGATCATAATATGCGCTGAATTAGAGAAGCTAGATTGTTCTGATTCTGATATAGTAAGGTCGGTAGCATTTTACATAGGTTACTTCATACTAATGTTAAAGTATCCGACTACATTCGAAATATTTTTTTTTAAATGAGATTTTTTAAAAACTATTTAAAATTATGGTTTTTAAACGTGTTGTCAATTATAATACAAAATACTATACATACAACACAATCATTTGAAAGCATAATCTATTTTGAGAAATAGGAAGATTTGTTGTACATTTTAACGAAATTAATAAAAGAGTTAACATTCTACCCAAAACTGTAATGCAGTAATCCTATTTTTCTTTGTACATATGCTATAGAATATAATAATGAATGAAATGAATCAAAATCTAAAAAAAATCTTGAAATGCAAAGAAGTTATAGGTAAGAATATACACATATATGTATTTTCCTCATAAATTTAAAACGCAAATTTTACTAAAAACACATGTAAATGAAAAAGATTTCATAAAACAATAAAACTTTTGGTTCATTTCATTACCCATATTATTTAAAATATATGCTGAAAATTAAATATAAATACCTCTATAAATTTTTGCGAAATCATGTAAACGTTGGAGAATTTTTATGAAAATTAAAGTTTTGTGAAAACTGAATTTAAAGAAAAATTTAGCTGAAAAAAATGTGACCCTGAATGGCTGATCAGAACTTCCTTTTCTTAGAAAACATAAACCGTTTTGGAAAGAGAAAATTCTGAACTTTACGAAATAAGAATTTTTAAAAATTCGCCAATGTGGCAGATAACTAGCGTTTTTAACATAGTCGGATACCTAAATTGCACTATTTCATTAATGTTTTTTTTTATTTCACGCGATTTAATAAATTAAATTAATAAATTGAAGATTTAATAAATTGCAGAAATTCGAATCTCAATCTGTTCATTTAAAATTTCTCAAAAGTATTCCATTAAATATTTTTTTGACTATTATATCATATTTTTTTTAAGGGAAATATATATCGATCTTATAAATGCGTGACAAATATTTATTATTATATAAGAATAACATTGAAAATTTCATAGTATAGATCCTCTCAGTATATAAATTGATGTCACATGAGATAGTTTAGTTGAGTTTTAGTTTAGTTATATTAACGTCCTGCTTTAAAGCAACATTAGAGCTATTTTGGGATGGACCTCGTCATTTTGAACCACGACCAGATGACGAGGACGACACCTGAGATGGCACCCCCTCTCCACACCACACCAGAGAGGAGACATTTGGGTTGACAGATTTAAAATGCAAGTGACCCCCTCTTACACTACGGTTCTTCAGTGGGATTGAGTCCCGAACCTGCAACCCTCCGGTTCCGAAGCTGAGACCTTACGAAAAGGCCACCGAGGCCTCTCACATGAGATAGATTGCAAGTCATCTGAATATTGTTGTATGTTGGTCAATCAATTGTAGTTCCAATTTGCTAACTGCTAAGCCAAAAAGAAAGCGTGA
This sequence comes from Argiope trifasciata, assembly GCA_026543055.1. Lineage (NCBI taxonomy): Eukaryota > Metazoa > Arthropoda > Arachnida > Araneae > Araneidae > Argiope > Argiope trifasciata. The sequence goes on from JAPMOQ010040138.1 coordinate 15,505, forward strand.
CTCTACGATCTAAGCTATATTTCTAGATTTTTAACGCATAAGCATTTAGAATGAAAGGAAAGGGAAACAGTATAATTTACCATGAAAATGGATGAATTCTAAATTTAGTTTAAAACTACACAAAATAAAAGCAATTCAGAGCAACAAATTAGTGAAATAAAACTTTATTATATAAATAATTATGGTAAAATGAAACTCAAATCATTACTGCAGCTTGTTAATCTTAAAAGAGATTACCAACGGTATATAATTCAAAGGAAGTGAAACGGAAAGAAGTTAAAACCAAGAGAAGAAACATGATATCTTGAGGATAACAAGATTTTACAGATATTTAATTTAATTGCTTCCGTCTAAAAAGAAAATTCATCTTTATCTTTAATAGACTAGTGTAAAGTGTTCTTGTGTCTAAAGTAACATTTGAATTTCCTTAATCAACAGAAAATTACTATTTATTATAAGATGTATATGTATAAAATTATATTATGCATATGCTATTTTAAATTGGAGTGAATATTTCATAATGTATATGAATATCAGGCATATACTCACTGGAATGTGTAATAAACATAATTCTACATAATTTAGAATCTTTGATTTCGAAATAGGACCGCGGTAAGGTCTCGGCTTTGGAACAGGAGGGTTGCAGGTTCGAGCCCAGCTTCAACTGATGAACCACCGTGTAAGCGGGTCTGGTTGACGTTAAATCCATTGGGGCCAAAAGTCCTCCCGATGGTGTGGTGTGGAAGTTTGGAGAAGGGGTGCCAGATAAGGTATCGTCCTCTGACCATGGCTCAAAATGACGAGATACGTCCCTAAATAGCCTTAATGTTGCTTCAAAACGGGAAGTTGGTGTAACTAAACTAAACTTGAGTTCGAAATTGGAAATAAGAAAACTTTAACATTATAAAAGCATTCAACGTAACAAATTCATAAATAATTGAATATTAATTGTTTCAAATAAAAAAATTAATTACTTTTACATCTCTGGATGTAAAATACTCCATTTTATCAAAATTTAATATCAGTAACAATGAACAAATATTTATAATTGTATAATGTATGTTATTTTGGTTGATATTTTTATTGCTATCTTTGTGTGCAATAAATGATTAAGTTATAAAGAGAAATATCTCTAACACAAAATTGCATAAATAGAGTCAATTATCATAATAAAGAGTTTCTAACATACATTTTTATGAAATAAAATAGGAAAAGCTAAAAAAAATTAAATAAACCTATTCAAATATCTCAAATTAGAGCAAAAATATATTAGGAAAAAAAAATAATAACTTTATGATTAGAGTAGGTAAATGCTACAACAACTGAAAAATGAATTCAAAAACATTATTCAAATTTGAAAAATATTGGACCCCCTTCAGGGACGGATTCAAACCAGGGAATATTGTTCAAAAATCCCTATGTGAAATCTTCAAATAAGATTCATTTGATTCCTTTTTTATTTATTTTATAATTATCTTCAGGCTTTTTCTACTTTGAATAATTTCTGAGATTTATTATAATTAATTTTCACTTTTTTTGAACAAGTATGAAAAATTACTTTAGGGCATACATGCACACTAATATATGTATATATATTTTTAAAGTTTAACTGTAAAAATCCAAATTTTTACCAGTTGATCATTTATATAAGTTTTAACTCATTTCGGTGAGAAAAAAACATATAATAATGATTATTATTGATATTTAATGAACTAATTAGCTAATTTTTGAAACATGATATCATAAATTCTAATTTGTACAGACACACCATTCTAGTTGGAAATGATGCCTAATATGAGTCTTCACGTTGTTCATGTCCTCCATCAAGTTATAAAAATATAAAGTTTTTTTTAACAATTTTTTCATTAATGATAAATAAAAAAAGTAAAATTTTTTTCTGTAATTTTCACGTTTAAATTAAAACTTTATTTTTATAAATATAACTTTTATTGAGGCACAAAATATTCACTGTTTCATACAGATCTTTTTAATTTATAAATAATTGTATCTGGGTATTTTTTGTTGAGTTATGATTATTTAAATGAAGCAACATAATAAAAAACATCATTCGTCATTAAATGAGTTTTAAAAGAAACCGAAACTATATTTATAAGTGAAAGTACCTCTAGAAAAAACCTAATAATTTGAGTAATATTCATAATTTTGACAACATCTTGATATCGTTTGAAAGCTAAAGGATCGCAGAACATTTTGTAGGAATGAAAAAGTTATTGAATATTTAGAGCAATTTCCGAAGTTTCAAGTGCATATTTCATTGGCGTTCAAATGGGGGAGGGAGATATGAATGTCTGTTTTCAGGGTGCCATGAAGACAAGACATCAGAGCATTTATGACATCCTATTAAAGCCAAATGTGGCGAAAAAGACGAACTTTGGCTCCATTTATACATGCTATAAACTAATGATAGCAAATGACGAAAATTCTATTATGATAAGTCCTGAGCGCTGCAATGGCAATGAAATGCCTTAGGAAAATATATTTTCTAATTAATCATAAAATGTAATACTTTAGATTTTAAAACATCCTTTTATGAATGAGAATACGTAAATTTTCCTTTTCATATGACATCAACTAAAATATGTAATTTTATACAAATTCAATTAACGTTGGACGTTAGAAACTATTTCTGATAAGGGAAACAAAATTCTTAAGGAAAGAAGATGGAATGGTTTAAATCTAATTAATGAAACATTAGACTATATAACACAATAATAGACAAACAATTAATACAAACATTTATGGAAAAGTAAAATTCTCGGAGGTAAACATCATGCTTATTCATTGACTCCAGAGCACAGTCAAGGGCCGCGGTGGCCTGGTGGTAAGGTCTCGGCTTCGGAACCGGAGGGTTTCAGGTTCAAAACTCAATTCCACCGAAGAACTGTCGTGTGAGGGGGTCTCTTGCACTTTAAATCTGCACGGCCAAACGTTCTCTCGCTGGTGTAGCGTGATGTGGAGAGGGGGATAACAGTTCAGGTGTCATCCTCGTCATCTGATCTTGGTTCAAAATGACGACGTCCATCCCAAAATAACCCCCATGTTGCTTTCAAACGGGACGTTAATATAAATAAACTAAACTAATCCAGAGCACAGTCTGAAGTTTCATGGAGTGGCCATTAGGTGGCTAGCTGGAAGAGTTGTCAAGTTTCAGATATCTATTATAATTTTTTTTCATGCCGTTTTTGATCAGCCATCGATAATTTCATGTCATCAACGATTTTAAGTTTATGAACCTTTATGACATATTTCTTTAGGTTTCCAATTATTTAAATAATCTTTACATATTTTTTTCATGGTTAGGGTTTGTAATTTTGGAATGATATTAGATTTACATATGCAAATTAACGTTATGAATTATGACTAAATCAATGCAAAAATGGGCATATTATTTATATATAGAGAGAGTGCATAATTATAAGAGGTAAATTTAAAACAAATAATAAAAAAACATTTTATAAATAAATTAAATAATCAAATAATAGTAATGATTAATAAATATTATATATCAATATAATCTATATATAATACTATATAATCAGTATAATATATATGTATAAAATATATATAATATTAATAATGGATAATAATTATTTATTAATGTCCAAATTAAAAAAAATATATTAAAAAATAGATTAGATTAATCCTATCTTTAGATAATCAATATATTATTCATTAAAAATTACCTTGTAAATTTCTAACTCAAAAAAGTTGTGTTTCATTTGAAATTATGTAATTAATGTTCTCTTTTTAACTGATCTATAATTCCACTTTAATCCAGAAAAATGAGCAGAAATTTTCACTCGCAATTTCTCACGATTCTGAAAAGAAATGTTACTTCTGTAATAAACAGGCACGAAAGGGTAGAAATACAGTTTGCATGCAAGGCCATCACTAAAATTGTTAAAACGAACTCTGAGAAAAAATATTATGCCGTTATTTTATCGTTAATCTAATCGTCTAAATTTGTATTCGATAATTAAAAATTTATATCGTTCGTTGAAGACATTTTTATAAATTAACTTAACTACCCTTTAAACTCATCTAAAACTGCATGAAAAATTTTCAAAATATTAAATCAGTTTTTCGTTTGGAGTTTAATTGTTCCACATCTTAAATGAAATATTTATTTTGATCATATTTCACTAAAATTAAGTAACTTTATTTTATCTGTTTGTTTTGCAATTCCCTTAGCAGTCAAAAAATTCAGCATTAATATATTAAACCTCCGGTTTAATTTCCTTTGCTTCATCATTAAAAGTAAAAGATTTCGTTTAACTGGAAAAAGTAATTACTAGAAAAATTCGAATTATGTATTCGATATTCGGAATGAGAACGAATTATCTAGAATTTTATTGTTTTGAGATTTTTACGGTCCATTTTCTCTTCAAAAAGTTCAGTAATTAATTTTTCTTGTAATTAGGAGAAATTATTGAATATTGTAACAGCTAAGTATCAAATGAAATAATATGAATCGCAATTAATTTTTACAATCAAGCATCTGAGTTTGAAATACGCTATCTTGAAATTCGAAATAAAAATTATTTCACCAAAAATATTTACTTCCACTCCTCGCTTATTTTTGTTAGAGAAAGGATTGTAATAATTAAGAATACTGTTTTCATTTTTAAAAATGTAATCATGGAGCGAAAGTCGTTTATTTTCCTGATACATTTTGGTAATTTATAAGTATACGATAAATTCAGAGGACTTGAGAAAATTATTTTCAATTTTACTATGAAAATAAATAAACTTATTTACTTAAATACTCTAACTTAGGCTGATCCAAAGTATATTCTTTATTGTTTATGTTTATTTATATTTTATGTATTTATTTATATTTTGTTTTTCATTTTTAATTGTATTTTATTTATTTATTTGTATTTATCTTTCATTTAGTTGTTTATATTTATATTCTATTTATTTATTTTATTTTAATTTTATTTATTTATTTGTATTCATATTTTATTTATTTATTTGAATTTATATTTTATTTATTTTTTTATATTTCATTTTACCATTTATTTATTTTTCTTATTAATTTATTAGTCTTTCCCTCTTTGCTTTAATCTATCTTTGATGCTTTTGTTATATTTCTCGCTATGCCTTTATTTTATTTCAATGCTTTTTTTTTCGTGTTGCCTTTGGCTTCTTTTGCATCTTGCACATGTGCATAGGAAAGTTATGTTTGAATAGCGAGTCTTTTGATAGTCATTTAAGTTCTATTTTTTTAAATTTAATTTTAAGATTTTCACCGGTGCAGTGCCACTTTCGGCACACACCTAATCATCCCCAAAATCAGAATCAGAATGGTACTTGCCATTGAGCAAGCCCGCCGTTACGTAATCAACGTTTAACCCAATAGGGAACATCTCTTGTTTTAGTTTGGTTTAGTTATATTAACATCCAGTTTCAAAGCAACACGAGGCTATTTGCATCTTGTTTTAGAAGCGCCAACTGGCGCCGAGAGTATAACTATGCCATTCGCGCATTGCTCATTCGCTTGCACAACCCCTTGTATACAGACAAACACCTCACGGATAAAACACAGAGAAAGAACAACTATGCCCAAACCATTCTCACCATCCTCAAACTCAGGACTCTCAGTTCACGGGGAAAATGTGTTACCTCTAAGCGGCGTAATTTGATGCAAAGTAACCCAGACTGATCTCTGTAATGTATCTTTGACAGATACCTATGATGAATGTTTGATGCAAAATATCTCTGATAAATAACTGGTTGATCAACATTAGGAACACTATGTCCAGTATTGTAGTTCAAAATGCAGCTGAACCATTAATAATATTTTTAAATCATAATCAGTTACCGAAAAAGACTGAATAAGTTAAGTAATTTCACCATTTGTTTTATTTTATTTAAGCGAGGGAAGGAGTTGAATATTCCAGTTGATAATTTTCCCATGTAGTCCAGAACTTGAAATGTGGCTTATGCAGTCCTGAAATTTCAGATTGCTATTTTTCTTTATTGCAAATGATCTGAACCTTAACCCTCTAATTTCTAAAACCATTTCTAGCTATAACAAAGTACCTCAGTAGACGAGAACATCCGAGTTTCTCCATGAAATAACCATGACGATCAGTGAACTTGCGAACTCGATATACAAAAAAACGATACCGCATAAGCCAGGTAGCTCACTATACTGTACAATAATGTGTGATATTGTACAGTATTGTACAATATTGTAACACACCAGGTAGCCCAATTGCACTTTATTGTACAATATTGTAGCACA
>JAPMOQ010040138.1:21785-50578 GCA_026543055.1 Argiope trifasciata
ATATTGTAGCACACCAGGTAGCCCTATTGCACTTTATTGTACAATATCGTGGGATATTATATGATATTAAACAATACTCCATTAACAACATTGCCACTATAGATCAATGTCATACAATATTGTTCAATAATTTTGTCCTATTAGGGAATTGATCGCTATGAAATAAATATATGTTGCAGCATTCTATGTGAATTCTGGTAAATCATCACTATATTCAAAGTCCAATTGGGTGAGCGTCGTTAACGATCAAAGCACACACCATGAAAAGGCGGAGGTCAGAAGGTCCATTGTACGATTCCGCCATAGTTTCCCTGTGCGGGCGTTTGAAGCCTTAAAAGTTTATTTGATTTGATTTTTGACTTTCGATGTTTTGATAAATCACAATTTGTTTTATTTGGGAAAATTAATTCAATTTCTTGACAAAGGTAATAATTTGAAATAAACTTTCATGCAAGCAGCAAAAATATTCAATTTTAAGTTACTTCTGCCACATAATTTAAGTTCTGTAAATTATTTCCACATTTAAATATTTATATTTTGCCATATGAAAAATATCAAAATAAATTATATTATTCCTTGCCGGCATTCTGATTTATTTACTTTCACTTATTTGCAATATGCAATTTGTTTGCTGATATTTATAGAGAAATTATAAATTGCCGTAATCTTAAACAGTAATTATCCAATTCATTTTCTACTAAGCCCTAAAATGCAGAAAAGATAGTATGGATCCTAACTGGATTTTTACTAGTTAAGCTCACGTGGAACGAGGTTTTCTCATCAATTAAGCTTCCAGTCTAATGAAAAGAATGAATAAATCACTATGCAAAGAATGAACAAATATAAAAATACTTTTTATTATTAAGAGATTTATAAAATATCTTATTTTTTATATTATTCTTATTTATTTATATTTGTTCTTACTAGTAAATATTGTAAAGAATAAATCACTATGCAAAGGAATGAACAAATATAAAGATATTTTATATTCTTAAAATATTTATAAAATATTTGATTTTTTTTTACATATTTTAAATTTATTTATATTTATTCTTACTACCAAATATTGTATCGAATAAATAACTATGCGAAGAAATTAACAAATATGAAAATACTTTATATTTATACTTATATTTTATACTTATATTTTTAATAGATATAATGTTTCTGAATTTTTATGTTTTTCTAATTTATTTATATTTGTGCTTACTAGCAAACATTATATCGAATAAATAATTGTGAGAATGACTTAACACATGTAAAAATAGTTTATATTTTTAAGATATTAATATAATTTCTCTGAAGTTTTATACTTTTTAAAAATTATTTATATTTGTTCATACTTGCAAATATTGTAAAGAATAAAGTACTTTGCAAAAGAATTCACACATGTAAAGATGCTTTATATTTTTAAGAGATTTATAAAATATATCTGAAGTTTTATATTTTTCTAATTTATTTATATTTGTTCTAACTAGCAAATATTGTTACTTCGGGGCATATTTTTCAGAGTGGCGCTATAGAGAGGTAAAATGATTGAAGTTTAGTTTATTATATTAAAGTCCCGTTTTAGTGCTATTTTGGGACGGACCTCGTCATTTTGAACCGTGGTCAGATGACTAGGACAACACCAGTGGGAGGTCATTTGGCCTGACGGATTTAACGTGAAAGAGACCCCCCCCCTATAATCGAGTCTGGAACATAAAACTATCCGGATCCGAAGCCTTAACAACAGGCCACAGTGGTGCTAAAACCACTAACGAAGAAATTTCACTAATACTACAGTTTTCTGCTACAAACCTAGTTACTATTTTTAAATATCTAAACAAATCTTGTGACGCATTGAAAGAAATAAATCCAATCTTGACTGGAGAAGCTAAGAAGCTAAAATCTATATAAATTTGTTGATTTTTTTTAATGTGTAGAGATTTAGAGATCGGAAATCGATTTCGAGGAAAAAATTGTGTTACCATAAAGAATTAATTCTTTTTAATAATGTTATAATTAATAGATTGAAAAATATCTTATAGCACGTCTTCCCCATGATCATGGGGTCCCGGTTCGGGCATGGTTGTTCTGTGTTCTATCTGTGAGATGTATGAATGTGGCCCCCTTTAAAAAGGGGTTGCGCAAGCGAATGCGTGTGTCACCTTCATTTGAGCTAGAAGTGAGACTTCTGCTCTCTGGGTGCTCAGGTTGTCTTTACTCTCTGATGCTACTGCACCCCTTTCCGCGGAAACATGGACACGACATCATCATCATCAAATAAATCTTAAAATTCTATGTTTTTCATTAAAGTGAAAACACACTATTTTGGTCGGCTTTTATTACTAAAATACCTTACAGATGCAGACAAAACCCAATAGTTTTATATATTTTTAACGTTATTTTATTTATCATCTGTTTAAAACATTTCACAGCACTTTACAATAAAAAAATGATATATTTTGATAAATAGATGTCCGTGTATTCGAATTCCTCAGACGGCATGCGATCGATATGTACAGTTATCATGTCGTATAATCACACTTGAATTTTTAAAAAACATAATACACTTTTTGAATTGCTTGACATCATTACACGATAAACTGTATAAAAATGCTCTTAAAATTTTATTTTATTTAAATATTCGGGGTTTACCATAAAGCAAGGATTGGAATACTGAATTTCATATACTAAAAATACATTTTACAATAATAATAACGACAGAAGAATACCGATTTCAGACAAAATTTAGAAAAAGAATAATTTACCCACAATTATGCAAAAAATAACTGTATTTTAGAGAATTCTCTCAGCAATTATTATCCAGTTATAATCTTATAAACATAGTAAAGCACAAAATCATTCAACTCAAAAAATATTCGCTTAAAAATTGTTTGCCTTTATTTATTGTAAGCGATGGACATATTTTCTTTAGCTGCTGGTAATATAAACTAATCCCTAAAACGGGCTTGAGATTTAAAAAAAGACAGATTTAAATAAATAAATACTTTTTAATACACTGAATTTTAATATCTGAATTGTTTGAATAATTTTGTATGTATTTTTGCTTCACTTGGTAATGTTTTAAATGTTGCTCTATTTTTGTGTCTTGGGTGTTGAAATTGGTGCATCTCTTTTTTCTTATTTTTCGATGGATTTTCGGATCACGAGGGGTCAATGCTATTACATTTTGTCCGATTCCCCACAGAAAAAATCACTTATTTTTTATCCTTGCCTAAGCGTGACTCTTGAAAAAGTCTTCTATTTCTATTTGTTGTAATTTTAATTTTGTTGCATTCCTTCTTACTTAGCTTATTTTGTTGATATTTTAGATTCGTCTGTATTTCAGTAGTAGCATTAGCGCTAACTAAATACAATGATAGGTTTTTAATTTTGAATTATATGTTTGTTCGAATCCAAAATAATTTTAGCTTAGATTCCCAATTTCTAGTTTAATTTTTGCTTCGTTTATTTAATTATATTAATTTAGATTTGTTTTTTAACTAGGTTTTTTTTTTCATTTAGCTTTATTTTTGTTGTTTAATTCCGAAATAAATTTTAATTTTATATATATATATATATATATATATATATATATATATATTTAAGAGAAGACGAAACTAATAACAGAAACAGAACCAAAAACTATTTCGGATTTGAACAAGATCAAAATTTAAAAAATATCATTGTGTTTAGTGAGCGCAAATGCATCTACTACTGTAATACAGATGAATCAAATTAGCGATATAAGAGAAAACGAAACTAAGTATGGAACCGGAACTAAAAATAGGAATCGAAACTAAAAATTATTTCATATTCGAACAAAGTTAAAATTAAAAAAAAACTATTAAAAATTATTATTGTATTTAGAGAGCGCTAATGCTGCTACTACCAAAATACAGATGAGTCTTAATAAATTAGAAATATATGCAAAGTAAAAAGGAATACAGCATAATCAAAATTACAATAAATAGAAAAAGAATCCGGTCAGAAGACTTTTCAAGGGTCACCCTCTGTCAAGGATTCGAAATAATGGAGTTTCTTTGTGCAGCATAGGCGGACAATGGTCAAAAGTATTTGCACCTCGTTACCCGAACATTAAGGCCAAAGAGAAACATCCATTTAACAGAGTCTCGACTGAGAATTCGACGATTGCCCTGCTTTCTCTACACCAATTACACCAGAAAGTAAAAAAATTATCGTTTTAATAAAACCAAACTAAATAAAAAGATAATGAACAGACCCCAGCATCATGAAAAAAGCAATTCGCTTTGAGCGAAACAGAAAACAGAATTTCACTTCTTGCAGCCTATGAGAATAAATATAATGTCCCAAACTGCTAGTCTGGGAGAAAGCAGTGCTGCAACGAGTCCCTAGATTCTTATACAGCTCTTGAAATAACCAAGATAAATCTGTTCTTATCCTGGGAAGGAAGAACAAATGAGATTACGGCATGTTATATCTGAATTGTTTTCAGCCTTTGAAGTCAAATGGCATTCTTTGGGGATTTTCTAAATTGAAAAGTAATCTCGGAACTCTTATGTTTTGTTTTATATAAATTTAAAAACTGATAGAGATGCTGTTACACACAAAGGCGGGGATGAACTCTCGATATAATAAAAATAGGTTTTGGAATTTTATAAAGCAAAGCCACCGTAATACAAAATTTTTATTCTTCACGACTGGAAATAGATATATCTATTTACAGTTACAATGCATTTTACTCAAGGGAAATTTTACTGAAATAGAAATAATTAAGGAAAAATATAATCAATGGAATTCAATTGATTGCTGAATGGCAATTTCTCTTTTTATCTGATCAATATAGGTGGTGGTCTGTAGGTAATGTCTCGGTTTAGGAACCGGAGGGTTTCAGGTTAGAGACTCGATTACACCGAAGAATTATCGTGAGAGGGAGGTCCCTTGCAAGTTAAATATGTCTGGTCATACGTCCTCCCGCTGGTGTGGCTGTGGTTTGGAGAGGGTGGTGCCACCTCAGGGGTTGTCCTCGTCATCTGGCTGTGGTTCAAAATGACGAGGTCCATCCCAAAACAGCAATGGGGTTGCTTTAAAAAGGGGCGTTAAAATAACTAAACTGAACTAATCTAACTGAGCAACCACAAGATGTGCTATACAAAATTATTCAGGTGATTTTATTTCCAAAATAAAAGCATTATAAACTGTCATTTTCCAACAACATGCCATCCACCTATTTCCTGTGTGATTTATGGCTTCAGGATGCCCGAAGAAGGTTGTTTTCAGCTGGCAATTGAGAATCTGGCAGACTTGGAGGCAAGCATCAGATACCATATCCATTGTATCAGTACAGATACATTCTGATATGTTGTTTTTCGCGCTCCCAATCAGTAGCAGAACAAAGTGGGGAGTATATCGAACCATTTCTTCTTTAACCACCCATTTGAAAGGTGTTTTCTCCATGAAACTCTTAGTGTAGTCAATTTATACATGTATTCTTGTCCTATCACAAATAAATTTTAGTGCACCCCTGATGAACTATATTATTTCTTCTTGAGTTACAATACAGTTTTGATATAATACCTTAACCCATTTATGCCTAAGGCAAAAAAAATGGAATTTATGCATGACATTTCTATAATAATTTCTATAATGAAATTTGTAAATAATTTTTATGTGAGGGGTGTTCCAAAAATGGAACGGTAAGCATCCATGGGTTAAAAACATGATAATATGGTTTTATATAACAGCATACATTTAAACTATAACTTATATATTTTTAATTTATTATTTATGCATTTTTTTATAATTTGAAATATCTGAATTAGTACATAATGACAGACAATTTTATACTTTATTCTTAATATCTAATAGAATCTATCTATTTTTTAAACATATTGAAATTTTGATTCTATGTTAGCAAATCACTTAGAATTTCAAGCTTGCTCAACTGAAAATTCATCTTTAAAAGATTACTTGTCAAGATCGTCTATAAGTCAATGTCTTTTATTTTTTTCCTCTTCCTTTTTTGGCAGTTACATACTTGAAATGACACTGCAGGGGGGGAAAAAACTCAAATTCGATATTGAAGTTGCATTGCGAAAGATTTGAACTTTCAAAAGTCGCAAGAAATGTTTGTAGAACAAACTAAAAAGTCTGAAAGAGCAAACCAACACTTTTCTCTTTTCTCTAGGCTTTCGTACGAGATGAATTTTCAAATTCATCGGCATTTTTTTGATAGATATAAAACGTTATATAATTCGGTTGTTTCCTTTTTAGTTAAGACTGTATCAGCTTACGTAACATGGAAATAAATACAGTAGTGATTTTTTCATATATATATATATATATATACATAACTACATATAATTAACATATAATATTATAAGCATATAATTAAGCATTATATTATATATAACATATATATATATATGTTAAGGTAAAAGTAAGAAATCGGTGATTACATTAAATTTACCGGTGATTATACAAAATCACCGGCAATTTTATATAATCACCGAATTCATTATTCTTTCTGTAGCATATATACATATAAAAGTATATATTTTGAAGAAATATATGCCTTCAATAATTTCTTATTTTAATAGCCTTAACTAAACTTTTCATATTTTATCATAAGTATAATTAAATGTTATGTAAATGAAGTAATTATTGAAAAACTAAAAATAAATTTATAACTGAAATAATTCATATAATTTTAATTTATGGTACGAAGTGTAATTTAGAATGTAAAGAATGTAGAAACTCCAAATGGTAATCAATTTCTTTTCTGGAAATTTTTAAGAATCTACTTCATGCTTTTATGTACACCATGGCAGCCAAGAGTACCATTATTTTTTCTTCTTCAGGTTGATAAAATTAATGCTGTGGCTTAGCACTAAAATCGCATCGGAATGTAAAATTTTATGGTTCCATACCTGATTTCTTTAAATATGTTCAATATATGTGGATATGATAAGCACCACATCTAAAATTCTGTTGTAAACATCAGCCTGTTGTGATGTGAAGTTTGAAATAGATGCACCTGCTCAGGCATAGCTGATATCGTTCGGAATTACAAGTTCTATACCTAAAATAACTCTGAGGCTGCCACCAAACAAAACACTATAGTAGTTCTTTAACTATAGTAGTTCTTTACATTTATTACACTCCTTTTATTTGTGTGTTTGATAACGCTTTAAAATATTTTTAGGTAGTCATTAAAAAATCCTGCAAAATAATGCAGCATTGAAACGAATAATTGCCGAGTCTGCATAGCTGAATGGTCATGGCACTGGACTCATAGTCAGGAGGTCATGGGTTCAAATTCCAGTAGACTTACAATTTGTTTTCCTTATATTTCGTGTTAAAGAAGATTCTGGCAATTTCTTTAGTTTACCACACAAGTGCTCTGGACTTTTTTTACTGTCTCCAGAAAGGTATTCTGGAACTTTTCTTACTAAAATATCTGTCAGTCAAAGTGTTCTTAATTCAGAGTTGAGTGAATAAATTGATTTCTCTCTACACCCGGTGTCTTCTTGAGTTCTATCTGCGGAACAATGTTTCTAAAAATCAAAAATCACCTTCATCTTTAAAGAATTAAGTAAGTTTTATAGAATTATATGCTAAATATCAGTTATATGGGTCTGCCGTTAGTTTTCCTGTTTAATATATTCCATTATATATTATCTTCTATATTAAAGTTTTGATTATGATGTCGTGTCGGTGTTAACACGGAAAGGGAATGCAATAGCCTATGAAGGGAAAGATTTCTGAGCACCAGAGGGCAGAAGTCTGACTTCCAGCTCTAATGAAGGCAACACGCCCATGCATTCGCTTCCACAATCTCTTTTTACAGAGGTGCTCATTCTCACACCTCACAAATAGAACACAAGGGAAGAACAACAAAAACTCGAACTTAAGACACCCATATCATGGATAAGATGCTAACCCCTAAGCCAGGGCGCCGGCCATATATCAGAATATAGTATTTAAAATATGTCAAAATACGTTATTTTTGCAAATCAATTGTGTCGATTAACTAAATGTTCAGAGCTTACTGTATGCGATTTGAATTTCCTATGTGCCATATATTGCTATATGTTTTTGTTATTGCATCAAAAATTCGTATAATTTGATGTGTAATTTTTTTTAAAAAATGTACGACGTTGATAATCAAGTTAACATAAGTTAAACTATAATATATAGCATCAGATATAAACGGCAAAACGCGTCTAGCAACTATAAATTAAATAATAATTACAATAATACGAGTAAAAAATAAAAAAGACATAGTGTAGTAAAAAATAAATACAGTTAAAAGCGTTTAATTTATAAAAATACAAAGTTAAATTTGATTACGGTTCTTTAATAAGCCGTTAAGTTTTTTTTATATGAATGTTTTTCATTAATATATGATATAATATTTTTTAAATTTTTTTTTCACACCAAAGGTTTTAAAAAAAATATTATGTTTATAATTCTTAATGATTAAAAGATACGTTTTTTTTTATACTGAGAAAAATTATCTTTTAAATTATTTTGCTACAAATACAAAGCTAAATTTCATTACGGTTCTTTAATAAACTGTCGAAAGTTTTTTATATGGATGAACATAATTAATCTATATCTATACTTATAATAAAGCTCAATGTGTGTGTGTATGTGTGTGTGTTGGCACTCTACAGGCCAGACCGTTGGACCTACAGCTACTAAATTTGGTACATGTATACCTTGGAGGTCGAGAATGTGCATCTCGGAGCCCTTTTTTCAAATTTTTAATTCGAATTTGAATTCATTAAAATTTAAGCGAAATTTCAACGTTTTCCCGCTATAACTTCCGAAAATATTATTTCACAAACATGAGTTTTGTATCAATGTAAAGATTAAAAAATTAGCTTTCTAACGGTATCTGTTTTTTAAATTTATAACTTAAACTTCTATTTTTTAACGAATCTTTAAAGAAATATTTTAACCATGTTTGTATCACGTGACTGGATAAAATAAAAGAATGCCGGAAGTTCGAATAAAAAAAAACTATCATCGCAAAATAAATCTAAAGAAATGCAAGTTTTAGCACGTGACTGGATAAAATAAAATAAATATAAAATGTGATATTTTCTAAAAAAATAAATGCAAGGCAAAGGATTCTGTGATTGTTTGCAATAGCTAAATCTTAAATTCAATAAATTATGTTTATTTATGCAGGATATGCATTCAAATTCCGGTCCATTGGCCAATTTGTAAAATATTATTAATAGGCATATATTGTTTAATACTATTAATTTGATCTATATGAAGTAAATAATTACATTTTAAGTAGTTTGAGACAAACAATGCATTTAGGAATATTGAGTTTTAGATTTATTCATACTTTGCTCTGTGAGCCCTATTTTCAAAATATTTTTATTAATATTTTAAATCAAAGTTGCTGCATCAATCAGTCTTCTAAATCAATCATTAAAACTGACTTATTTATAAAATTAAAGAATATTATTAGGAAAACGTGTTCTTTTAGAACTTTCAGTCCATCATTTTAAAGAAAATATTAATTTCAGGCCAATCAATGCCCGGAGTTACTTCAAGGCTTATGAATATGTGATTTAATTGAAAATTTTAGAACCCATTACTCATGGCGAACCAGCTGGTCGCTAAAGGCGGCTAGTATGTAATATAACATTAAATTTTTTTTCATACCTGAGGTTAATTAAAATTTGTTACATTTATAATTTTTAGTTATTAAAAAATTTGTTTCTTTTATGCAAAGAAAAAATTATCTTTTAATGCATTTTGCTCTTTGTTTTACAGCCAAACTTTTTGAACTAAAACCTAAAGTAAAATGTTTTACAAAGCAAAGTAGGAAACGGAACGCAACGTTCAGTGACAACAGTTACGTTGATCAGTAACGAAAGCACGTCCCAACTGAAAGAAAAGTGACTTCCGTCAGTTAGGATCTTCCGTTGCTGATTTAGTGTGTGGGGTCTCAGTCTCTCTTCCGTTTCGGAACTTGCCCAAATTTCAGCACAAAAGGAACTCGAAGAGTAAAGACTTTATTGCCCTAAGGCAAGTTTCTTTTAAAAGAGATTTTGGGTGTTAAGAGAGACCTGTGTTTTCAATTCAATGCAAAATGTTTAAAATTAGCAGGATTGTGTTTTATGAAAAGGGCGAATAATTTTCTTAGAATTATTTCTCTTTCTTCAGAAGGAAACTAGATTTTCTAACAACCTAAATATATGTTAGAAATTAAGTAATGTTTTGGTATTAAAAGTATTTTTTTAAATTCATATTGTTTACTTAGTTAAACATTTTTGTTCTTTAAAATACTGGACACTAACAGGAAATTATAATTAATTATTTCTTTTCAATGAGGGTGAGAATTTTCAATATAACAGCATAGATCTCTCGTGACCCGAAAATTAATGCACACCAATTTTAACAGCAAAAAAAAAAGAAACATTAAAAACATCATCAAAAAAAGTAAGAATTTATACAAAATTATATAAAATAATACTATTAAATCATTTTATAGGTTAATTTTTATACTAGCTCTTAACCTTTGTGTTTAAAATGCCCTATATAACCGTATTATGACAGTCAAATAAGCTTATAAAAGAGAATTATTTTTATTAATTTTTATATCATTGTTTAATATTACATAATATTGTTTTCTATATATCTTTATATACTGGAAAAATAAATATGATTCAAAAAGTCTAATAAAAAACTTTTTTTTCAGAAATATTATTTATTGTGACATGTAAGCTAAAAAGACAATGTATGTTCCGACTTATTTACTTTTTTCAATTATGAAAAAATTCCATGCTTTTATTGGTTTTTCAATAATTTTTTAGATTTCCATTATGATGCAATAAAAACATGGATTATACAATAGCATATATTTAAACTTTCACTTATATATTTTTAATTCATTATTTAGGTATTTTTTTATAATTTGCCAGAATTGAATTTGTATATAAAGACAGAAATTGTTTATATTTATTCTTGATATCCTATAGAATCAATAGTATTTTTAAAACATTTTGAAATTTCGATTTCATGTTAGCCAATTACTTAGAATTTGAAGCTTGCCCAGTTGAAAATCCATTTTTAAAAGATTAATTGTCAAGATCTTTTATAAGTCAAATTCCTTTTTTTTCCCCGCTTCCTTTTTTGGCAGTTACATACTTGAAATGACACTGCAGGGGGAAAAAAACTCATATTTGATATTGAAGTTGCATTGGGAAAAATTTGAACTTTCAAAAGTCACAAGAAATGTTTGCAGAATAAACTAAAAGATCTAAAAGAGAAAACTAACAGTTTTTGCTTTTCTCTAGGCTTTCGTTCGAGATGACTTTTCAAATTTATCGGCATTTTTTTTTTTTTTTTGGCAGAAACTAAACATTATATAATTCGGTGATAAAAATATTTATTAATATTTCTTTTATTATTAATAATATTTCTTTTTATTATTAATAATATTTCTTTTATTATTAATAATATTTCTTTTATTAGGTAATTTGAAAAATGAAAGCAGTCTAATTTTAGCTTTTATCCTTTGTTGAATAGCAGCCCAAAATAGAAAATTATTTAAATCAACTTAAAAAATAAATACAATAAAGAAAGAGAATTATAATTCTTTTTTTCAGACTTTGAATATCAAAATGAAACTTGGTGTTAGAAAGTTTTTTTTTCTGCGAAAAAAGATTGAAATTTTAATTTTAATTGTCTTAACTGACGTATGTAAACAGTTTTGTACACAATTTCAAAACATTTTAACATTTTAACTTTATTTTATGGTCTTTGTGATTTAATTTCCGTCTTGATTTTTTATTTAAAGACTTTATCTTCACGTCTAATTGCATGTAAATATCTAAAGTGCACGCAGTCATTGTCATTACTCTAATTTGTTCTGAATTATTGTTCAGTTATTTTTTTCCCTCTGATCATCTATTAAAATATGCGATTATTTTCTTCATTGTTTATATAATAAATTCTTTTAAAATATTAAGGTATCCGATTACATTGAAAATACTAGTTGTTGGTCACATTGGTGATTTTTTTTATAAAATGTTATTTCTTGTAGTTTAGACTTTTCTCTTTCCACAACAGTTTATTTTTTCTTGGAAAACAAAGGTCTAACCTATCGTCCAGGAAAGTTTTAAGCAAAACAAATTTTTCAGTTAAAATTTGTCTTCAACTTCCATTTTAATTTTTATAAAAATTCTCAACCAATAGTATGATACCTGAAAACCTAATAGAGTTATTTACATAAACATTTCAGTGTGTGTTTTAAATGATATGGGCCATGAAATGAACCAACATTTTTATTGTCGGTGAAATATTCTTTCATCTACAGTTGCTTTTAGAAAACTCAAGTCATGAATTTATGGTAAAAATGCATGTATGAGTTTATTTTTACCCATACCTTCTTTGTATCGCAACATTTTTCTTAGATTTTGGTTTATTTCATTTATCGTTAAATTCTAAAATTTGTTTGCAAAGAAAAATAGGATTGTTGCATTATAATTTTGTGTAGAATGTTAACCATTTTGGTTAAATTTCATTAAAATTTACTATACATTTTCCTATTTTTTAATTTGACAATACATTTAAAAAACAAAATAGCATTTAAAAAATCCTTCGACTGTAGTCGGATACCTTAATTTATTTATTACATTATTTTTATAATAGTTGTGAATTTTTTAATCATAAGAGCTGGTTTTTACATTTTATACAGGAATAATTTCATAAAAGTAACTTTTATCTTATCTGATCAATGATTGGTTAGTTGGTTTTTGTGATTTATTGACACAAGATCTGCACAATGAAAAATTGCCTAAAGAAAATAAGCAATCAAGTTAAATCTTTGAAAAACTTTTCAGTCCATTTTATCAAAGTTTCTTTTTTTGTTTTGGTATAGTTAGTAAAGCACATTTCAACCAGAAAGAATACATTCAGAAAGAGAAGTTCAAGTTGGATAAGATAAAATTTCTCAGTTTTTTTTTTTTTTTTTTTTTTTTTTGGCTGGCGAGGCATTTATTTGGATCGATATTGAGTAATACTTTATTGTAGGATTTTCTACTTCAATTCAAAGGGTTTTATTTTAAGTTTTTGTTTTATTATTTGATATCCCGTACTTTTTAATGTGAATTGCAAATGCACAGACAAAATGCTTTCTCCTTTGTTATTTGGAGAAAGGCTTTCTTTTCAAGTGCTTGGATTTTTCTTCAATGCCACAAATGCCATTAAGCATTTAAAGAATATCGGAAACGCTTGGATTTACTGGAATTTTTTTTCTTAAATCGTTCCTTTTCATTTTTGCTTTTACCGGCAGAAAATAAAAGCATTTCTTTTCGATTAAAAGCCAGACTTGTGTCTTGATTTTTTTTTACCGAAAGTTTAGTTTTTTTGCACAGATATTATCAGATGTTCTAAGTACTTTAAAACTTTTTGAATACGTTTTATTACATTAATTACAAATGAATTTAATCAATCCAAATCCATTAATCTATTATTTTTTTAGTTGTGAGACATTTCTATATATATATAAGTTTTATAAATGAAAATCATATTGAGATATATATATTGTATTACAAAACACTATTAAATGTAATGCAAGAATGTCTTAATATGAAAAGGCTAATAATGAGGGTAGTATAAAAATAAAAATGTAATATGAATGCATTTTCATAGTGCTGAAAATTTCAATAAGGAATTTTCACCAAAAGGTGATACTTTACTAAGAATCTCATAATAAAATGATAGAATATATGTAATTCTACATTGTTTTCATAAGTTATGTTCTACATTGTTTCCACAAGGCATGTGCTGCGTTGCTTTCACAAGTTATGTTCTACGTTGTTCCCACATAGTTTTCAGAAGTTATATTCCACGTTGTTTCTATATTGTTCTCATAAGTTATATTCTACGCTGTTTCTACGTTGTTTTCATAAGTTATGTTCTATGTTGTTTCCATATTGTTTTCATGAGTTATGTTCTATGTTGTTTCTACATTGTTTTCATGAGTTACGTTCTATGTTGTTTCTACATTTTTTCATAAGTTATGTTCTATATTGTTTCTACTTTGTTTTCATAAGTTATATTCTACATTGTTTGAACACGTTCACTCCCACTACCCTCGCCAGATATCAGAACCATCTATCTAATTAGATGCTTTGCTATCTTTTAACTGTAGCTGAAAAGGTGCCATCTAATAACATAATGGTTTGATCCAAGAAAAAAATACAATATACGAGATATCTTGTTCTTGGCAGTGAACGTGTTGATAAGAAATATCATGAATTAAGTAAAGTTACATTGAATGCAATAAAAATAAGCGAGTACTTATTGAGGCAGTTAAATAGGGTGTTTCTAAATCAAGGTATTTTTTTCAAAGCGTATGTGTTAGGGGAAAGTTATGTTCATTGTTATTTCAAAAGTGCCATAGGAGTATGAATGTGAAACTCTAATATTGCTTATAATTATTCTCTTCACATTTTGACCTCTGCTCTTTAATCATCACTTGCAATTCAGATTTATATATATTCCGGAGTTACTGCATCTATGTTACCGGAGTTACTGCATCTATGTTACCGGAGTTACTGCGTCTTAAATCAATCTTGGCCTCATTAGACAACATTTAATGAGTTTATAAATAAAAAACTGGTGCTTTTGCATTAAGCGGGTGCAACGAAAAGTTTGCCAAATAAATATTAGTTGGAAAAAGTAAATAAAAAAAATGAAAAGAAAATGCAAATTTACGTCAAATTTCAAGTAGTTACACTTGGTGACTTTGTTCAAGTTTTGATCACATTGGCGGTATTTTTTGTCATTCACTTTGCTTGGCGACTTGATACGTTTTTGGCTTATATTGGCCATATATTGCGCCCGTATAACGAAAAAGAACCCAAAATCTTATGTAACTAAAAATCTATATAAAAATCATATTCAAGAGTTTCTGAGAACTGGTAAATTAGAAATCTTATGAAATCTACCATGTTGTGCCTCAAAAAATTTAACATGAGTATTTCTAATCGAAAGTGGACAATATTTTAAAGATGCGATTTTTCATTAGAAAACATTATAAAACGATATATAATAAGTGTTTATGTGTCAGAAATTTTTGTAATACAAAACTAATAATTATTGGACCTATTTCTAAAACAATTTGCCCTATTAGCATAATTATATATGTATCTTATTCTGTGATATTTTCATTACATTCCACAGCGTTCAAATATTAAACAGTCAAACATTATCATGCATTGAAAGCTCCTGATTTGAATCTTTGAAACCTGAAGTGAAGCTTTGTTTTGTTATCTATTGATAAATTTGATTGACTCCTTTCCCAATATTAGAAAACAATTCATTCAAATTCAATGAACTTTATTGAAATCCTGATGAAAAAGATGATTGATAAATTTCAATTACACATTTTTACTGAGTGGTTACAAAATAAATTATAACTTATGCGTAAATAACCTTGAAAAAATTATGTTACGTTTAAACTAATCAATACTTTTTCTAAATAATATGTTTAAAAATACTATTCACGAAATAAAATACGACCGAGAAAAAAATTAAATTCTTATCTGCCTTATTAAAAAAATACTGAAATATCAGAAAATCTGCATACAGTGAAAGCCAATTCCAAAATAAAACCACATCAGCAGGCGATAGATAATGGAAAAACAATACTGGGAAAGCCGACTCCAAGATAAAACTACATTAACAGACGATTGATATTTTCAAAGCTATACTGTGAGAGCCGAATCAAAATAAATAAATAAATTTCCAATTTGTAGCCTACGTATTTTAAGGCTTCAACAATTTGTTGCCTTCACATTTAGAGTCTTCGAAAACCTCAATCGAAAACAATACCATGTTCTCACATGATAATAAGAATAAAATTGTTCAAAAATTATAATCGGAAATTATTCTACTAATGTATCATTGCACACAAACTAAATATTTGCTATAAATAAAGATGATAGAACACTTTAAAAAATCCTCAAATACAATAATTGCAGAGATCTAACTGAAGTGTGTAATTTTTAATCGAATGTAATCAATTGTTAAATCCATCGAATGGATACATTGATTACCCGATTTCTTATGTTTGGACTTTATCCAATTGAATAGAATGAAGAAATTATTTTACTATTAAAGATGCATCGTTTCTGATAGTGATCAGATCATGTTCTCAGTATTTCTGTAACAAAATTAGCATCAACTTATTTGTCATAAACATTCATTGAAACATCTCATCTCGACTATCTTACATGAATCCTCAGGTAGGGTCTTACCTAATTTTAAACCTGTAACTTTGAGACGAAATAGAACGTCGATAATTTTCTGCAAGTACTTCCATTAACATTTCTTAAAGTTTATTTGTTTCTATTCATTCCCTTTCCTGTTATTTTTATATTTTTTTCCAAAACACGCAACAATCACAGCAAACGCTTAACAAGTTGAGTCACGATATCACTTTTTCTGGTAATTTGTACATGTCTAGACGTGCTCTATTACTCCTTAAAGTTTGCAGTAAGAGTTTTCAAACGCTTTTTAGGCTTACCTTCTACACCACAAAATGATTAATAGCATCAAATATTTTACGATACATTTACCAACCATTCATTCATCTGTAAAATACATTCTCCTTTAATCTCAAAGCCGTATTTCACTCATGGTTTGCTGGTTAAGTTACACATTAATATCTGTTGCAGGAAAAGGAAATCCTTTAATGGCTTGGTTATCGTAGAAAAATTCTATAAATGTAATTTTTACAACATATTCCTCCTTACAAATTTTGGAATACTGCAGACAAAAATAATTATCTCCACAATCATTCTGGATATAATGTGTGAAAAACGTAGAAGGACAACAGATCATTTTAATATTAATTAAATTTTTAATATTAATTATTTCCTATTAAATAAATGAATAATACTGCATTTTTTAAATAATTGTTACATACAAAATTTTTACAAGCCGATGCTTGTATCGACACAAAACAAAAAATACGCATTAAAAAAAAGTACACTTAATTTAAAAAATCAGTTTTGACGATACCATAATTGGTGAAAAATGTTTAAAAAAAACCCTTATAAAAAATGGGTGTACTAAGTTTTTCCATTGGTTTGATCTAATTCAAACATCCTGTTGGGCATTGAACTTTGTACTAACTTCCTGTTATATTAACTTCCTGTTTCCTGTACTGTTATATTAACTTCCCGTTTTAAAGCAACACGAGGGCTATTTTGGGACGGACCTCATCGTTTTGAACCCCGATCAGGTGACAAGGATGACACCTGAATTGGCACCCCCTCTCCACACCACGCCACATCAGCGAAACGACGTTTGGCCTGACAGATTTAACGTGCAAGAGAACCCCTCACACGACGGTTCTTCGGTAGAATCGAGTCTCGAACCTGAAACCCTCCGGTTTCGAGGCCGAGACTTCACCACCAGGCCACCGCGGCACCTTGGGCATTGAACTATATAAAGATTGGCAAAAATTCTGTATTTGGCAAAAATTGCCCCATACCTATTTTAATGTTTTCTGAAGTTCAGCTACAGATTCAAACTACTTTTCTCCCTCATAAACGCTACATACAATCATTGACCATATGTTCCCTACAATGTTGAGATCAGGACTTTTAGCAGGCCATTGTAAAATACGAATTTTTCTGCTGAAAACTAATTTTAACACCATTTACTGTGTGAATTGATGCTCCGTCTTGTTGAAAAACCCAGTCATCTCCTCCTAACTCATTGATATATGGAAGAAGATTTAAGTTTAGAGTCAGGATGTAGTATGTATATTTCTATCTACTATTTAGAAAAACTAGATTTGTTCTACCTCCATAGCCAACTGCTAACCAAACCATTAGACCACCTCCTCCCATTTGTCGAGTAGAATAAGTCTCTTCTTCATTACCGAGACAGTGCCAATGGTACTGATAACAATCTGGACCATCCAAATTGAACTTTTGCTAATTGGAAAATACAACTGACGACCATTCAGAGTTCCAGGAAATGTTGTTTTTAGCCCACTGCAGTCAGTGCTTAATGTGTCCACTTCGGATGGTGCTTCCGTTTTCTGAAGATGAACTTTTTTGAGATTTTTATGTAGTTATAAACTTTTTTTTGGTTACATTTGTAATCTCTGAGAGACATTTAGCCTTGCTGACGCTTCCATCTGTATTTTTGAGTTTACGAATGATTTTTCTTTAGTCACGCTATTTTTTTTTACCTCCCTGTCTTCAGTTTTCTTCTGTCATTTTCAGGGTTTCTTATGAAGTTCCAAACAGTATTAGGACTGATATGTAGCTGTCGTGCTTACACCTTTTCCTTCATTTTTATAGACAACTATTTGGCCTTTCTGGAACTCACATAAGGGTTTTTCTCTAGGCATTCTAGAAAAAAGAAAAGAAAAAGAAGGAACTATGAATTTTTAACTAAATACCTTATTTTTGATAAAAATCTATTAAAAGTAAAAGAGCACACTAACCTATGTGGTTTCCAACAGCTTCAAAATCATTTTTTCAGATGTGCCCTTCTACTTGTTTCACACACCGAAAGTTATTAAGTATTGAATTCTTAACCTGAAATAGCGGTAGATGAATATTTCCCACAGAATATAAATTAAAACATTAACAAAACGACCTCTTTAAAAAATCTGAGCAAAAGCAGTAAAATTGAATCAAAATGTACCAAAAAATGACTGTCCATCTCCTTTTTTTCATGCAGTGTATGTTTGTTTTACCATTATCGAAAGTAAAAGAATAAAAGCATCCAAAAAGTAATGCATTCAAATTAAGAACGATTGCGAGCAAGATTTGTTAGTTTTATATTCCTTGTAAATCTTTATTTTGCAAATTACTGTAAACAATGATGAATTTTAACTTAAAAAAAATGCAATTTTTATAAATATTTAGTCAAAGGAGAAATCTCAATTTCAAAATAATGTTTAATGAAATAATTTTGTTTATTATTTAAATACTCTAATTATTTACTATTAAAGCTGAATCACTCTTACTCACATCCATTCTTTAACATTAAAATTATAAAATCAAATAATGTGAATTTAAATATTAAAAGAATATTTCTTGTTGTCAAATTACTTGATATCATTCAAAAAGTATATATTATAATGTGAGAAAATGATGCTGTTTTCGCGTGAGATTTCTGAAGTGATTTGAAGGCGATAAATTGTTGAAGCCTCAAACAACAAATAGACAACAAATTGTCAAATTATCCCATTTTTATTTTGGAGACGGCTTTCACAGTATAATTTTTGAATTATCTATCTCATGCTAATGTAGTTTTATTTTGGATTCAACTTTTATTGTATATCATTTGAAATATCTATCGTCTGCTTAGGTATTTTGATTTTGGAGACAGTTTTCCCCGAACAGCTTTTGAAATACATATCGTCTGCTAATATAGTTTTATTTTGAAGTCGGCTTTCACTGTATAGCTGTTGAATTATAATGCTCTAATATGGTAATTTGAAATTTTCGATGGTAGATTCCATTTTATTTGATAAATTCTTTTTTTTATTTATTACATTTTTTGAATGTATTGTATTTGTAAGTAAATGTAATGTTTAGTATATCATTCCATAAATATCAAAGTTTAAAAGTAAAAGCAAATTACATCATAGGATCAACTATTTAAAGTATGTAATTAATTAAATTGTTCGATATACTTCGTATGAAATGTCAATATCAATTTATTTTCTGTCAATCTTTCTCATATTTCCGATAATTAATCATATGTTCGTTTATGAGATTGCATATTATTTGTTCAATTTTGACCAAGTAAAAACTGTTTCATAAACTATTTAGATCAATCATATCGGCTTTTTTATGCATGAGAATAAAAAATAAAAAACATGTTCTTATAATTTTATGGTACGTGAAAAATAAGCTGCAACACAAACAAATTATCCATTCTTCGAATTATATTCTATCTTGTAACTTTCAAAACAGCATCAAGTTTCGGTAATCCAAATAGTTAAAAATATATTATATTTATATTTTTTAGACCTCAGTTCAACTAATTATGTTTAAGGTATCCGTCTATGTTAAAAAGCACTAGTTATCGAAGACATTAGCACATTTTTTTATTTTATTGTTATTTCTTGTAGTTCAGGATTTCCAAACAGTTTATCTTTTCTAGGAAAAGGAAGGTTTGACCTATTTTCCAAGGAAACTTTTATTTACCATCTAAGATTTGTCTTTAACTTCAGTTTTCTCAAAACTTTGATTTTCATACAAATTCTCCACCGTTAATACGATATCTTAAAAACTAGCAGAGTTATTTACATAAACATTTCAAAGTGTGTTTTAAATAATATGGAAAATGGAATGAACCAAAAGTTTTATTCTTGGTGAAAAACCTTTTCATTTGCAGGCAATTATAGAAAAATTAAATTGTGGTTTTATGGAAAAAATGCATATATACGTATGTTTATACTCCGAACTTCTTTGCAACTCAGGAGTTTTCTTAGATTTTGGTTTATCTCATTCATCATTTTAGCATATAACGTGTGTACAAATAAAAATAAGATTGCTGCATTACTGTTTTGGGTAGAGTATGAACCGTTTTGGTGAAATTTTTATTGCATTTTACTCCAAAGTTTCCTATTTCCAAAATTTATTAAATTTTGAACTATTTTTTGTGTTTATAGTATTTTTTATCATAATTGACAATACATTTAAAAGCCCTAATTTAAAAAAAAATTTGAAAAATCCAATTTTTCAAAAATTTTTCTTTGAACGTAGTCAGATAATGTAAAAATTAAATAGTTTTTTTTAAATATTTTATTCACAATTGTACTCACACAATATTTATATCAATATCCTATTCAAAAAATAAAACCCCCATCTAAACATTAATGGTCAAACTTTTGCCATTTGAGGGATAACATAATTATCTTTTACAACAATAACGATAATGCAATTTTCCTCCAAAAATGCCATAAAATTTTCCTCAAATCGCTATAATCGTTGAAATTGAAACAAAAGCTATAGATCGCCTACTTCCCCACATTTTGCTATTTTTATAGCTTTATCGAGACATTTAATCTAAGCCCTGTCATCTGTTCCCATCCTGAAATTGTTGCAACGAACTTTCCTTCTCATGACAACCTATGGCAAACTATTTCTTCGGCCCTTTGATAGGATTGTTAGTTTCACATATGCTGTCATAAAAGCTGTCTTAATTTCTGGTGAAGTAAGACTTTTATATTCTTTAGGATTTTGTACTTAAATATGTAAATTCTCGTTTATGGTCCTGATCTAAGTAAATTATTTGAAAAGAGTAAAACCTTTATTATGATCACACAAATAATTATTTTTCAATTGCCTTCATCCTTATAAATCTGAAATCTTGTTGATATTAAATAGATAATTATTAAAAATGTACGTTATTTTTATAGATCGTGGAAATGTCTTAAGTTGTTAGCTACCAAACGCTCCCCCTAATTTTGACGGTATATATTTTTTTTTCTTTTTGTAAGGGGATGTTTTAAATTGGAAAGATAATTTTAATAATAAATTAAAGGTTTTGACTTTGCTAAATATACAAGTGTTATCGTATTTTAATTGTTTAATGGCGAAGAAAATATTTGAAATCAAGCATGAAGGTATCTCACTAATTTTAAAGGAAAAGTTTTGAAAACCGATTTCCTAAAAAATTTTAAACTACGGTTTTTAGATATATTGACAATTATAATACAAAATACCGTAAATACAAAATACATTATTTAAAAATGCAATGTATATTGAAAAATAGGAAAAATTGTAGCAAATTTTAACGAAATTGAACCAAAACAATAAACACTCTCTACAAAATTGTAATGCAACAATCCTATTTTTCTTTGTACACAAGTTATCGAATATAATGATGAATGAAATGAACTAAAATCTAAGAAACATTTTGAAAGAGGTTACAGGTAAAAATATACGTATATATGCATTTTTTCATTTAATATACAACTTAATTTTTCTAAAAACCACTATAAAGGATATAACGAAACGAGATAATGTGATAGATCCAAGTTTCTTACTAGTAAATATATTTCATCTGATTTGCGAATGGCTTTACTGCACAGTGTTTTGAACGATGTGTATTCAATAGCTGACACATGACTATATTTCAATTATCATAAAATGACCTTACCAATCCCCAAAATCAATTAGTTTATAAAAATTATTATTAGCATTAAAAACATCACAAATAAAAATATTACAAACATTAAAAACATGTAATATGTAGTATAACATAAAATGAGACAAGTTTGATAAAGTAATCAATAACATGAGATACTTACCAACGAAATCAATGAAATCCCTTAGTAAAAATAAAATGCACTTTCAAAAACTTTCTTGCCGCTTTTAAAAGTAGAGGCATCTCAACTGTTATTCTCTAGCGTGAAAAGTCCCCTGTAGCATTCTCCCTCCCCCCCTTGCAAGATGGAAGCATTTATTTCCCCGGATTCTTGAAATTTGCGCTGCCACCATCCATCTAATAAATATTCTTATTACATGCTCCGCTTATTTCCGTTTCAAGGATTGAAATAAAGTGTTGCGTTTCTCGGCCGTGATATCCGATCAGTAAGTCTTCGGAGAGGAGTCTGTTTTACAGGCCGAAGAGACAATTGCGAGATGCGAAAATTTCGCTTTTCATGTTTAAGAAGAACCTGAAGTATTCTCCAGAAATTGTTTGAAGATGAGTTTAATGCAAGTTGTGCATCGGAATAAATTTTATCAGAAATAAAATTTAAATGTTTATTATTTTAAGATTTACTTGTTTAATGTCCGATGTAAACGTATCTAAATATTTAAATTATTTAATGAGTTATAAATTGATTGTTTTCATGTTTACAGATTGTTTATTTTTTCATGTTTACAATTTTTTTTATTTTTACTATAAACAATTTTTCCTAGAATTTGTAATATACGTATGTCCAGCAAATTTTCTTGAACTTTTAAAGAAATTTGGTGAAATATTCTTTTCATACTTAGTTTTCAATTTTTTCATATTTTATAATTTCACCGTTAAACTGCTATGTACAAATATATCAGTATAATGCTGTGAGGATTAATCCAAATCCAACAATTAGAGCTATAACTTCTATAGGAGTTGATAAACACTGAAAATTTTTTAGTTGATAACTATGTTTAAAATAAATCAATTAAAAACGAACCATCAGTTAAATATGGGAAGGAGAATGTTTTATAGTCAAATTTTACTTATCAGGGACATACACTGAAAAAAAATCAATTAAACACTAAACTTCATTGAAATATGGGAAAGAAAATGTTTCATAGTCAAATTTCCCTTATCAAGGAAATATAATGAAAATAAATCAATTAAAAATTAAACTTCATTGGAATATGGGAAGGAGAATATATTATAATCAAATTTTACTTAGCAGGGAAAAAATATCCAGTATAATTATACTATATACATATTTACATAATGTAATAGAATATCTTTCGATTCTACACTGACTACCAATTAGTATTTGGACACCTGTGATAGAAAAAAAGCTAACTTTATTCAAAACCAATAGTTGGTACAGCCTCTGCAAGAGGTAATTACAGCATGGACCCTCCGGCGCATACTTTCCACAAGTTTTTGTGTGACAGCTAGTGGTATTTTCTTCCACTCGGCTTGGAGAAGATATCGAAGTTCCTTCAACGATTTTGCACGAGTAGTGCACTCCTAAATTCGGCGATGCAACTCCTCCCAGAGGTTCTCAATAGGGCTCAGGTCTGGACTCTGGGCAGGCCAGTAGATTCGGTGAACTCCATTGGCACCATACCAAGCCTTGGTTAACGTCGAAACATGACAACTGGCATTGTCATCCTGAAAATAACAGGGGTCCAACCCATAAAACTGTCACAACGTTGGAAGCATATTGTTATCCAAAATAGTGCAGTAGGCATAGAAGTTGAGCTTACCATGAATGGGGACCACGGGTCCCAGCCCACACCAGGAGAAACAGCCCCAGACCATAATTTCACCTCCTCCGAACTTGACTGTTGGCCCAATGCATTCTGGCAGGAGACGTTCTCCAGGTAGACGCCAGACCCAGAACCTGCCATTCGAACGGTAAAGGGTGAACCTTGATTCGTCACTCCAAAGAACCCTTTTCCACTGATTTACGGTCCAATATCTATGTGCTTGGCACCCCATTAACCGAGCAGCGCGGTTGGACTTTGTGATCAAAGGCTTATGGCATATAAGAATAGCATGAATATGAAAACCAATCAGATGGGCTTCCTTACGGATGGTATTCATTGAAACGATACTCCCGGATGCCTGTGGAAACTTCTCGTGGATGAGGGCCATCGGTTGGGTGCGGTTCTTCCGAAATTCTCTGGACAGCACTCGTCGATCTCCCAGTTTCGTTAGTCTGCCGGGCCCATTTTGACAATCACCGCTCACCTTCCACTTCTTAATCACTTAGGTCGATTTTGTGTACTTCAGATCGCTAGATATGTCCCTTAAGGATCGGCCACATCTGCGATACCCGATAATTATACCTTTCACGAAATCAGACAGTTTCGAACTGCGAGGCATCTTGCATGCGACTAAAGCCGATGCTGTTTCCTACACGATATATATTGGCGGAGGCTGTGTCGTACCTTAGAACCGCAGATGTCATTTGCATAGGTGTCCAAATACTTATTGGTAGTCAGTGTATTTTTGAGTTATATTAAAAGCTTTGCATTGTTTGCATGTAGTTATAGCATAGTATTCGTAAATTTCTCCATGCCTTAGTAAATTTCATTTCTAATTTATTTCAATGTTCCCTTTTCAATTATTAACAGAAGAAGAAAAAAATACAAAATTTTCTTAGTGAAATAAATGTAACGAATGCACTGCATGGTAAATTATAAATAGTGCATATTATTTGTTTATTCCCCAATACAGAATAAATTCTACTTATTGTGAAATAAGCCATTGGGAAAGTAACAAAAATTTTTAGACTAATTCTTCCCTTTTTTTAAAAAAAATATTATTTAAAAAACACTTACGTATAAAATTGTAAAATGATTTAAACGAGTGAATTAGAAACTTCTGTATTAGCTATCCGAACCCTTCTATCGTTTATAAAACATTTCTATAACATTAAAAAATATTTGATGACACGATCTTATCTTCAAGGGAAATAAATGAATGAAATTACTCAACATTCAATGGAAAGATTAATTCTAATCTCAAATGAGTTAGAAAAAGAGATATTATTTATTCTTTCGAAATTGATTTCCTCAGATTTCCTTATTTGTTTTAAAAATAAGAATAATGTATTTCAACCTCAGAAAAACTGCTTGGATGAAAAATAAATTGAGTTGTTTTCTTTTAAATTCAGACTGATATTTAAAATGTTTAATGTTTTGTTGAATTTTTAATGAATAATGCATAATTTTAAAAAAATCGTTTGCTTTTCTACTGAAATGATCATGAATAACTTTTAAATTGAGAAGAATATTTTGTGGCATAAAATAAAAACTTTATTGCAAATGGCTTATTTATCGGTTTCAAATTTTGATTATTGTCTTTTGAAATCTTAATAAATATATATAGAGGAAGATGGATATAAAATGTTCATCATATTTAAATCACAATCCTTAAATCACAAAGCAGTTGCTTAACATCCATAATTAAAATACTGCAACACATGTTATTTTAAATCAAATGAATAATTTCATGAATCAGAAATATTTTTAAAGAATGCAACAGAAAATTCTCTAAATTTAGGCCAGGTGTATTAAATTTTTAGTTAATTAATGTATTAAATATTTTTATTTAATATTTAAGCTATACGAAAAAAAATTACATACATTCTTTTTACTTTATTTTATTTTTGGAATCAATCAAAAATTAATATATGTGAATAAAAAAATGCCAGATTCACATAAGAGCTTTGTAAAACTTCGAACTTATGCGAGTTTCTCGGACCAAAGATTAAATGTTTGAATTTCTTTTAAAATCCATCATTTCTGAGGGAAAATATTTCAGAAGTTCCTGGCTTTAATAGAAAATATTTCTTTAGCAGGTTGAGAATAAATATGGGATTTATTTCAGCCGAAAATGTTTTCGATGAATTCAAGCATATCTGAATAAAGCAGCTTTTCGAAGATCCAAAAGTATTTGAACGTCAAAAGAGTTTGAATCGGCATTCATGGCATGGTCGTTGATTTTATCCTCAATTCATTCAGTTTTCAAATAAATACACCCCCATTTCATGCAATTGCCTCTTACTTATTGATAAACAGAATTTTACTAAGCAATTAAATAATATTTTATATTGTTAATACTTCTAAGAGTAAAGTATTAATTGCGGACTATACAGGATGTCCCATAAGGTATTCCCTAAGAATTATACATTAAAAAACTTGCCTTGTCTTGTTCCATCCGAATCTGTAAATACTAAACACTGAATATCTTGTGGGACAATCTGTGTTTGTATAATGCAAAAACAAAAATAGATTTTTCTTCAAAGCAAAGTTAAAATTTGATCCAAGTACATTTCAATTTGCTTAGGTATTGCTTATGTTATTATTTATTTTGCTTATCTATTGCTTTGCTTATGTACTGGAAAATGTTTACATTTTCCAGTACTAAAAAGTGGATAGAAAAATTTATGTACTTTGACTTAACATCACTAGTCAATTCCTGAATAATTAGTGTCGACTTCTCCATAAATTTAACTCATATATGCCTTAGGTTAAGAAATTGAAATTTTAGCATAAGATTTCGATATGTTAGGTAAAAAAAAAATATATATAATAAAAATAACTTTTATGTGAGGGGTGCCCCAAAAATGAAACCGTAGGCATAACGAGTTTATATTCATCCCATTATTTCTGCGAATAGTACGCAATTTTCTTTCTGAATATGTAATTATATGAGCAATTAAATCATTAATTCCTATTAAAACATATTTTTCAAATATAAAACGTCAGCTTATGTGACTCATTTACATTGACCGACTGGGTAAAAATCGTCAAATTTGACGAAACTAACGATAAAATTTTATTGCATAATATTTAAGCCGGTTTTTTTAGCTCTCTAAACATGTCTTATTTTTTCTTCTACCTTCTTTACAAATAAAGTTACGGCCGTTTTAAGTTAGCATAGTGTGACAAAAATCAAAACGGAAATGGCATTTCGAAACCGGAAGTTGATGTAAATATCACTATCTGTCAAGGAATTTCGATGTTAAAAATAACTAAAATTATTATTTTGTAGCTTTTATGCCTGATAATAAGTATATGTAGGTATTATTTAAAAAATTTTTTCATTAAAATTGGCAACAAATGTATTGTACTAAAGCTCAGTTTGATTATTTTCACGACGTTATGGAATATTTCTCAAGTGAAATATTTACGAGCTTTTTTCGAATTCAACTCCCTTTTTTGCTATATTCTAAATCTGTTTCTGGTTTTAGTATGCAGAAAACGCGATCTAAACGCTCTACGAAAACGTTCCAATAATCCTATACATCGGCAGTGCCCTGAACGACCAAATAGTTGGTGTAAGTTTCAGGGAGCCAAATTTTCAGGCATAGAAATTCAAGAAGAGAAACCAGGTATATTATCTACCATTATAAATAAAAAAGGAACATATATGAAACTGTGTGACCACAAATTATTGCAGAAATGCCTGCATGGAAAAGCACAGAATTGTAATGAAAGTTTTAACGGTGTACTTTGGAATCTTATGCCTAAATAAACATTTGTTGAAATGCAAACTCTTCGTTTAGGCACATATATTGCTGTTTTAATTTACAATTCTAAGTACACTGGTTAATTACCAGTTTCTGAAAAAATAGGAGAGTCTATTGAACCAGAACAATTGAAAGGTTCATCAATATTGATGATAACAGACAAGCCGATTCAATACGACATTCTTTAGCATCTATAATACTATCAAGAAAAAAAAAGAAGAGCTGTGAGAAAGAATAAATCTGTAAAGGATGATATAAAGGAAGGTCCATCTTATAAATCAGGAGAGTTTTAGATTTATTGAAAGATAATATTTTTTTTTTCAAAATAAAAACTTTAAACGCATTTTCTGAAGAATTAAATTTTTGCACTTTTTGCATTACCTTAAACACAATATCTCAGTATGTTCTAAATATATTCTTATGAAATTTTGTAGAATTGTTTTATACAATATTTTCAATGCTCTGAACTAAAAACTTAAATATAAATGCAGTTTTAGGCATTTTACAAGTATTCATAGACAAATTGAGCACATTTTTTTTCAAAAAATTCTTGTTTATATAATTGTTTTAGCCATATCTCAGCATATATACCACATATTCAAAAGATTTTAGTTCAAATCATGTATATTGATTATTACAATGTACTCCTAAAATATTGTAATCGTTTTCTCCACGATTGTTGTCGTAGCAGTTAATTTTTCTGTTTTTTCACTACAATTTCCCTTTTTTTCAAAATGTTATGAAAATATTTTTTACTTTTTAATATTTTTCATTATTTTTTTACATATTCAAACTAAACCTAGAATAATATCAAGACTTTGAAGTATATTTAGAAAAAAAGGCTCTGAACCCAGTCGGATACCTTAGAAAACGCATGTTTCAAATATTTTGAGAGTGTTTCTCAATACTTACATGAGTAACAAGTGCAGAATTAAACATCGTCACGTGTTTATTTGGGTTTTTTTCATTATATAATCTATATTGAAACAATTGAATGTTTATCTGTATGTCCCTTATGCGCTCTCACTTACGGGATCGATATAGGCATAGTAAAATGATGTAGTCTATATAAATAAAAATGAAT
>JAPMOQ010040138.1:50588-79369 GCA_026543055.1 Argiope trifasciata
AACTTTGACTATTTATGACTTGCACTTACGGGATGGATATAGGCATAATAAAATGATGTAGTCTATATAAATAAAAATGAATGTTTATCTGTATGCCCCTTATGCGCTGCCTTACCATTTATCTGATTGCGGTAAAACTTTGACCACTTATTACTTGCACTTATTTACTTTCTGCTGAAGATGGAAAAAAATATCTCCAACCCTAAATTCTAGAATAATAAAATTTTAAAAAGCAGATGTAAAACTTTTTAACGCTTTTCCTTTATATATTTTTTAATTTCAATGAATGTATTTATTTCCGATACGGAAATAAATGCTATCCTGTCTATCATTCCTAATTAGACAATGCCGTTATTTTAAATTTCAAACGATGTTTCCAACATAATTTCTTCTTCGACAGCAAAGCACCAGATATCATTTAGTATTTTATATATAAATATATTATGCAAGACATCGTCGAATCCTTAGTAATTACAATAAGAGAGGATATAGTTCTACTTGTGAACATAAATCTCTAGATTAAGCTTGAGCTGGAACATAACCGGTTATGTATAAGGTTATGTATATAAGGTCTCCATGCTATTATCTGAATTAACCAGGTATAAGCATATAGACGAACGCACGGAGAGTAAATTTAGCGGTCATGGATAGGGCATCGAATTCAAAGGTGGGGTGAATTGAAGCTTTCATTTACCTTCTTGAACTAGGAAAGGCTTTAAGAGATAAGGAAACAATAATTTTATCATAATTAATAGCTATTGCTTTTTAAAACTTTTTGTATGAATTGCTCCTTAGAAGTTGGTACCACACTATTTACTCATTAACAAAATCATCAGAGTTCATGCCGAAATTTGCTGTTTTTGATTTGCCAAAAAATCGTTGCCTTTTTTAGCTGGAGATTTCAAGACCTGAAAGTTGAGTGTTCGAAAATTTATTAAACGAAAGCTACAAGTTACATATGACCTTAAATAAAAAGGAATCTTAAATTATATTCACTTGTTGATAGAATACTGAATGTGAAAATGGAATATTCTATTGATTTTCTGTGGGGTTAGGAGTCATTTACTGGTCATTTTGAGTTACCTTTATATTTTTTGAAACTATGAATTTTTTAAGGTTAAATAATTTAATAATACACATGCATTGTATTAATTTACTGTGGGACGATGTAACTCATATTTGGTTATAGCAATAATTACTGTAGCATTAAGTTTTCGCTTTTTTTATTATCGAATTCAGAAATTTGAAACTGGACAACAGTAGGAAACAAAGTTTTCTGTGGTTTTTTTTTTTATTTTTTTTTTTTTTTTGCCTTAATATGTTATGATAAGAATTACCTTTATTTTCTTTCAGGGTATTAGCTATTATTAACCTTTCAAATATTTGATATTAGCTTTTCAAATCAAATTATTTTGGTTCTGAATTTAAGCATAGTTTTTTCAGTTTAAGGCAATTTTTAAATTTAAAATTTAAAATTTATTATGTTTTTTACCATACATCGTTAGACAATTTAGATTCATTTTAATACTTTTAGATGCTGCATCTTTAAATGATATTTATATGGATATCTAAATCAAAAGAAGGCAATTATATACTTTATTTCGTTTTTCATTTTAATCTACAATGCGATTGCAGAAAATTATGTGTTAGAAAATTATAGTTATACTTTCTGAGCATCTTTTCATATAATATGAATTCAGTATTTCCATTTAAGTATGGAAGTCATGTTTAGTTAGATATGTTTTTTAATGTTTTATATATAGAGCGTTGCTATAAACTGGTGAAGTTGCAACCATTGAGAACTTCTTCAGGGTATTATATGTCAAAAAGAGTTTGGATTTATCTTACAATCTTCAACGAAATTCCGACAATAGTTTGAGAAAATGCGATAGAAAACACAATTCCATACACATTTTCATTTCCGGATTCCTTTGAATTCCTTTCCTTAAAAAATATAGGTTGTCTCTATAAATAACGGTAACTATAAAAATAACCATTATTTATGAAGCTATGCAGTCCTTTTGCGATAAGTTTAGAAATTATTTTAAAGTATGGCAAATGAGTTAAATTTTTCATCCATATTTTGAAATTAAAGATAAATTGAGAACCTCTGTTGAGTATTATCAGTGGAATATGCTTCTGATTTATCTTACAATTTTCAAAGAAATTCTGACAATAGTATAAGAAAATGCGATAGAAAACGCAATTCTTTACACATTATCGTTCCAGTATTCCTTGCAATTTCTTTGATTAAAAAATAGGTTGTCTTTATAAATAACGGTAACTGCAAAAATATTTCATTATTTATGAAGCCATGCAGTCCTTTTACTATAACTTTAGAAATTATATTAAAGTATAGTAAATTAGCTCAATTTTTCCTCCACATTTTGAAATTTCAGATAAAATATTATTTCGTTTTATTTTTACCTTTTTGAAATTGAAGAGAAATAAGTGTGATGATTAAAAAATTGCTCTCGAGATTTCGATAAATCTCACTGAATTTCCGAAGTATAAAAGCACATTTTCTTTAAATTCTTGTATATCCATCTATCCCTGCTTATATAAGAATACGACTATTCTAAGGGGTGTAGTTATCTATGTGGTATTAACAACGATAGTTTAGATTTTTTTAAATTTAAATTATAGACCAAAACTGTTTTAGGGAGCAATTTTTTAACGCATTTGAAGTCGATAGTATAAAATTACTGGAGAGTAAGGTAGAAAATAATTTGTTAAGCAAGAATCTTTACAACACAGTACCTTAAAAAGTTTTATTTTAAATTTTAATGTCGAAAATATTATTTTACTTTCATTTTATGTAAAAGAGTATTACATTATTCTCCCCTAAAAGCTTTTTTCAAATTTTAATTTAAAAAAATTGTGCTTTTTTTAAAATCTCTAAGGCTTTTTAAAATATAAAGACTATTCTCCCAATTTTTTTGCCAAGTAGCTATTAGTATCTAGTATGGATTTCTTCCTTCCAACCATATTTAATTTTTAATAATTTTTTTATTCTATAAAATGCACACACAAATCTGAAAAATGTCAAAATTCTGACTTTGGAACGTTTTTTAAAAAGTTACTACACACCGTAAAGCTGATTCCAACCTAAGTTTCATAAAACATATACTTCCAAATATCGAAAAAAAAAATTCCTGCTTTTACTTCCCTTTTCAAGAAAGCGTTAGGCTTTCGAAAAGTAGCACACAAGCAAAAACATAGTGAAAAATGCATTTAAAGTTTTGATTCATCTAAATCATCGTATAAAATAAATTTTATTTGCTTGTGACTTTTACAAAATATAATTCAAGTTATTCAAAATCGTTTAAAGTTAGAAAATGCAAAAAAAAAAAAATATTGTAACAAAATATTTTATTTGTATATTTAAGATTTAAGGAAAAAATTACGAAAGATCAAAACTTCAGAAATCTTTATCATAACACCTTTAAACAATTAATATCTATATCAAAATTGATTAAATGTATATTTCTGTTATTCTGCTTGCTATATCTGCTATTTTGATTGATCAATGTTGTTGTAAATTTTGAGTATATACACCAAATGACCTTGTAGGAGGTGAGATGTGCTTGGAATAGAACCCGGGACCTTTGGTTCTGAAGGCCAGTAACATAATCACAGGGTAAAAGCATGCTCATGTCCCTTAGATGTTATCTGTCGAACGATATGCGTTGTTTTGACTATTGATGAATTGGTTTGTTGAGTGAGAGGTCGCCGTCGTACTCATTCCTTGTTTGGCGAGAGGAGAGCTTTTTAGTCACGCCAAGCGTTATGGCGAGTGTGAGTGAATTGTTGCGTCAAGTGAGTCTGACGACTTTGGTTGCTTGGCAAATGGCGCCACATCAGTTGCATGAAGGCTGAAGGTTCATTGTACGAGGTCACCATTGTAGAAGGTAAAATGTTCTCGGAATAGAGCTTGGGACCTTTGGATCTGAAGGCCAGTAACATAACTACAGGGCAAAAGCATGCTCATGTTCAGTAGATGTTATCTGTCTTATTAAAATATCACCACAACCCTATGGATAATCTCATTGGAGTTTTATGTCATACACTGAATACTCACTCTAATAGCTCATTTGATGCGTGTTTGGCAAATTGGCAACATTTTGTCAAATGAACTTCTTTTACTGGCGTTTCAATCTGGAAGATGGTTCTTCAATAACTTAATAAAAAATAAAGCTACAACTATAAAACTTTGCAGGCACATTTAGAAAGACTGATTTTATCGTATGAGTCCGTAAAAAATCGAACACTAGATGATTTTTCTAGTATTGAGTCTCCTTAATAATCACATTTTTTTATTATATAGGTAATATTAACTCATTATAGAAAATTTTTATACATAGTTTAATTATGTTTCTAGACAATATTTTCTCATTAAAAATATATCGTGCATTAAATTTTGAATTAAATACATCTAAAGGATATCCACCAGTCAGACTATATAAATACTTATATTTTAAATTAATAGCTCGAAAACATAATGATTGAATAAAATGAAACTTGGTTTCCCGGACTTAAACTAATTCGTAGATATTAAAATCCAACCTACATGTCAACAACTACTCCGTTTCCCTCTTTATATAGCAAAAAAAAAAGGAGAAAAAGGTTTGTTATTCAAAAAAAGAATTTTCTCATTTTAGAAGTTGTTTTTCACCTTTCAAAACCTTTTCGGGGTTTTTTTTAAATTTTCCTTTATAATTCAGTTCTAATTTCAAATTTATTACTAGTTTTTTTAAAGAGAAGATAATGTATTTCTATGAAAGAAATGTCATTGTTCAAGATAAAAGGAAAGTAATAATTAAGAATTAAACACAGAAAGAAAATGTAATTAGTGCAAAAATTAATATGACGTGTTTGCACTTGCAGTTTCTTTGATAATTAGTGAATTTTCTACAAAGAGAGCAAAGATTTAAAGGGGTAAAAAGAATTCTGCTCTTTCTCAAAGTAATACTGATGACCATAAGAAAATAAATTTATTTAATATAAGCATTGTCAGCTGAAAAAGTAAGTCTCATTCATTATTTTCCTAAAAATTAAAAAAAAAAAACAGATAAAACTTGATTAAAATGTACTATTTTAATTAAACGCAGTGATTTCTTTCTTAAAATTACACCGTTTATTCATTTTTGATCCTGTGAGATTAGCGTGTGAAATGCAATTATAAAAAGTCTCCCTGTAATGAATTAAATAAAAATGCCAAGTAAATGAATCAGGAAATATTACTTGATTAAAGGAATATTAATAAGAATAAAGGGGGATTAAAGGATTTAATAATTTCTTATTTTCTTAATAAACTTTGAAAATAAAAACAGAAAAATGCTCCATTTTTATTGGAATAATCCGGTATTTCATACAGATTTTAATAAACATTTCCATCGGTTGATTGTTTGGGGTTAATTTGAGCTGACAACGATTTTGATGTCTCAAAACCTTTTCTAAAAAAAGCGATTAAAAATCTGATTACTTCGAAATATTTTGAATAAAGTTGTCAAGAAAGTGATAATAAAACATTTGATTGGTATCATGGCTTCAGTTTGGTTGAATATGTTTTATTTTTATATTTAAGAGAATGGGCAGGGAGGTTATGGTTAGTTTACCACTTTGAAATGCTCATAAAAGGGAAATTACACGACCATATGTTATCAAACTTGGTAATATTTTAAAGAAGGTATTGGGAATTTCTTCTTATTTCCCACAAAAAAGTTTTAAAAAAACTCACCACCAAAGAGGAAAATGACGCTTTATGCAAAGAGGCAAAACACCAACATATGCTTAACATTCCTCCAGATATGTTAGTGTCTACTGTTAAGTATGTTCAGTAATACGATTTACCTTGCTTTAAAAATATGGTGTATGGCAGACACATTTTGCAAGCTTTGTAAAAGTTTCAGAGACGATTAAACACATTGTAAGTCGAAATCTTCTTGTCTTATTTTGTTTCTAAATATTGCATGCATCCCCATCACCCTTGGTGATGAGTTTTCTTTTTAATTCTTGGGTGGATGGAAATTCCCATACCTCCTTTAAACTATTACCAATAGTGATAACATTTGATTTGGTAGTTTTTTTATAGTGACCATTAGTTAGTGGTTGGTTATAGTTACTGTTTAGTGTTCACTAGTGTTTGAAATGGTCATAAAAGGGAAACTACGGAACAAAATGTTATCACACTTGGTAATAATTTAAAGAAGGTAATGGGTATTTATTTCTCCTTCTCGTAAAAAAATGTTTTGAAAAACTCTCCACCAGAAATGGCTCTTAGACCAAAGATTAAAAATACCGCCATGTTCATAACATTCCTCCAGATATGAAATGGTATACTGTTCAGAATGTTCAGTAATGCGATTTAACTTGATTTCAATAAATGGTGCAAGACAGACACATTAAACAAGCTTTCAAACACACTTTAAAAACAATTAAACACGTTTTAAATCGAAGTATACTTGTCTTATTTTAGTTTAAAATTTTGCAGGCATCACCCTCCCCTTAGCTGTGAGTTTTTAAATTTTTTGGAGGGAAAAGAAATTCTCATGACCTCCTTTAAATTATTACTAAGAGTGATAACATTTGACCTGGTAGTTTTCCTTCTATGACCATTAGTTGGTTGTTGGATATAGTTAGTGCTCCACTTTGAAATGATCATAAAAGGGAAACTACAGGATTAAAGATTATCACACTTGGTAATAGTTTAAAGAAGGTCATGGGAGTTTCTTTCCCCCCTTCTAACAAGAAAGTTAAAAAAAAAACTCAATATCAGAGGGGAACTGGCTCTTTAAGCAAAGAGGCAAATAACATCTTAAATGTTGCATAAAAAATTATGATCATAAATAATAAGTATAGAATAATTATAAATTATGATCACAAATAATAATAAAATGATCATAAATAATAAGAATTAAGATCATAAATAATAATGAATAGCTTGAATTTCATACAAACTCCTCAAATAATCAATGACAGAAAATATATTTATTTTTAGATTTTTTTCTTTTGGTTGAAATATGAGAAAAAAAAATATATATTTAGAACATATTCTTTGTTGTTGTTATTCTTATCAAATACTTTTTGCATTGTGCCAGATTTCGAAAATACATGATCAATATTCAGAATCTAAGATGTTAAAGTTGAATAGAAAATTTTGAGACATAAAATAACGATGATACATGAAATATATAACATTTGAAATTCCTTAAAATCTTGGTTCCATTTCGAATTTTATAAATATCTTATATTCAATTTCATGTTATTTTTTATTCATTTGTTTGATTTTAATACCTGAAAAACTTTATATATCCATATAAATTTCATATATATAATCTATATATATTTCAACACTATTTTTAATATTTTGCAAATTTACTATTATATCTTACACGTATGTTGCTTTTTAAATAAAATTCTGGATTCTTAGTTTGAATCAGTTATTATTAAATTTCAAACTCAAAGATTGTAGAAAGCAACGCCTTTAAGCTTTTACTTTATAACAATATTCTAAAAAAAGAATTTATAAATTTAACAAGTAATCCTGTAGGACTTCAAAAACCCAACATTAGTGTTTTCATTAATTTTTGTTGTACTAATGTTAGGCAAAATACGTCAAAATGGTATTAAGAAATTACAGCATAAAATAGAATTCTCCATTCTAACGAAGAATATAGTACTAAAAGTGTCCCCAAGAGAAAACTGTGGGCCATTATTGAAATAAATTACTAAACACATTCTCAAATATATTAATGCTTCTTTTATACCAATCACGAGGTTTAAGAGGAAAGCGATTTAAAAGATTTCAAATCTTTTAAGTGGCATTGCTTAAATATTCATTTTATATTTTCTGTAGATCTAAAATTCCAGGGTTTATTTTTGTGAATTTGAGCAGATGAGCAAATGTTCCTTGTGGAAAATACTAAGACAATTTATTCAAATCTAAAATCTTATATTTGTAGAAAAAGATTTCTGCATGTTTTGTTTTTGCTAGAAATTTTATAGTTAAGCTAGGCCTAGACTGCAATATAATAAAACAATAATAATTTGATGATTTTTCTATTAATATTTCGTTAGGTATTGATTAAATCATCACGTACATGTTCATGGCCAGCTTTAAAAGTTCAAACTTCAAGACAAAGAAATAGTTCTTGGAAACTTTACGAGTAACCAGCATGCAATTATCGACATTATTAGCCAGAGGAATATCAGAATAATGGACATACAGAATATCTATCAGTTTTTATGTCAGCAGAATATTTTAAGTACTTTGAAAAAATTATTTTTTTTGATATACTCTGCTTCTTAATTCATAATCAAAATATTTTCTATGTTGTTATGTATCTATGTTCTTAGTTTCATTGCAGTGTACCTTTGTGCCAAATTTCGTGGCAACTCAGTCAATAATTTTTCGTCTTTTGCAAATTTTATGTTTGTGACCTTAAGTTTGGACATGAGTATTTCCATTTATGGAGGGCCCTAAATGACCTTCACACCGAATTTCTTTGGTATTTTTCTGTAAACTGTTTAGCCACAAATTCCATCATTTAAGTCTGTTGAATTTTATTACATATCACCTAATATATTAAGCACTAGAAGCCTCAGAATAACTTAAGCTATTTAATGGTTCCTTTATACCGGACGCCTTCTCAATTTTATTTTCTATCAAGTGCTCCGCCGTTTATTGACACCAACGGCTTACTGGAGAGTGAAGAAAGCTTAAGCAAACGTTTAATATTCAGGAGTAAAGAGTTCTGTTGATCTTCGTCCTTGTCTGCAGTTGGGTCCATTTTATAAAGTGGAACAGCCTTTAATCTATGATGTCTTTTTTTTCTTTTTTTGTGTTTTTTTCAACAAAAATTATTTTGTATGTGTTAGAAAATATCTAGCAAGAATTTTCACATTTTTCAATGTTTCTTAAATTATTTTTGTTAAGGTTTATATACACATTTGAAACTTTGAAATTCATTCAAAATATCGAATATTTTTTATTGCTTTAAAATGCTTTCTGATCCTTTAGCTTTCAATTGAATGATATTTAAGGTATTAACTTTTTTTTTATTTTAAGTTGTACTACACGCTTCAAACTTCGAAAATCATTCTAAATATTCAATAATTTTTTTCATTCCATCAAAATTTTCTCTGATCTTTTACCTTACAAACGATACCAAGATGTTATCAAAATTTTAATATTTCTCGAGTTATAAGGCTTTTTATTGAGATACTTTCTTTAAAAACTCTTTAAATACTCTTTTTCGGTTTTATTTTAAACTTATTTTATGAAGAATAACATTTTTCCACTAGGTTGTTTCATTCAAACAATCATAACTCAACAATAAATTAGTCAAATGCAATTACTTATATATCAAAATAATAATTTGTACGAAACAGTGGACCTTTTGTGCCTCAATCAAAATTATATTTCTAGAAATAAAAATTTAAGAGATATTTAAACGTTACAATTACAGAAAAAATCAAATTGTTAAAAAACATTATATTTGTATAACTTTATTAAGGACATGGACAACAAGAAGACTAATATTATGCATCATTTCCAATTACACTGATGGAAAAAAAATCCCAACACTAGGAAGGAGCTGTGCTAGATAAACGAAATTTGGTAGGCGTGTTTATACATCTGAAAGATGACGACGATTCAAATTTTGAGCTACGTGCGTTAGTGTGGCGCTAGTAGCGACACTATGAGCATGCAAATGAGGTTTGATTTAAATAAGCGCTGTAAGGTTCGTGATCGTTATTTACAGTTGAGATTTCACGTAGTGGGTTAATGTTAGTCAAG
This sequence comes from Argiope trifasciata, assembly GCA_026543055.1. Classification (NCBI taxonomy): domain Eukaryota; kingdom Metazoa; phylum Arthropoda; class Arachnida; order Araneae; family Araneidae; genus Argiope; species Argiope trifasciata. The sequence goes on from JAPMOQ010040138.1 coordinate 60,391, forward strand.
GATGCCTCTGAGAAGACGAAGAAGCCATTATCAATAGCTCACTGAGTTTGAACGAGGTCGGGTTGTAGGGCTACGAGAAGGAGGGTTTTCTTTCCGCTATATTGCTGAAAGACTTGGCAGGAATGTATCCACTGTGCATGAGTATGGGCGGCAGTGGTCAAGGGAAGGTACTGCCTCAAGAAGACCAGGTTCCGGGCGGCCACGTGGTACTACTGAGAGGGAAGACCGTCGTATTCGGCGTGTGGCTGTAGCTAATCGTACTGCGTCTGCAGCTGAAATTCGAGCTGCAGTTGGCACCACAGTGACACAACGAACTGTTACAAATCGGTTAATTCAAGGACAGCTCCGAGCCAGACGCCCTGTACAGTGCATTCCACTGACTCCAAACCACTGCCGTTTGCGACGTGAGTGGTGTCACGCTAGAGCTCATAGGAGGACGGAGTGGAGATCTGCTGTGTTTTCTGATGAAAGCAGGTTCTGCCTTGGTCGCAGTGATAGCCATTTGTTGGTTAGAAAGAGGTCAGGTGAACGCCTGCTAGTGACCTGTCTGCGGCCTAGACACACAGGGCCTACTCCTGGAGTTATGGTTTGAGGAGCACTCTCCTGCTTATCCCACGCACCCTGCCTGCAAATTTGTACGTCAGTCTAGTGATACAATCTGTTGTGCTGCCATTCATGAACAACATTGAAGGGGGTGTTTTCCAACAGTATAACGCTGGCCCTCATACCACTGTTGTAGCCCAACATGCTCTACAGTGTGTCGACATGTTGCCCTGGCCTGCTAGATCAACAGATCTTTCTCCAATCGAGCACGTATATCATTGGATGACAACTCCAGCGTCATCCACAACCAGCATTAACCGTCCCTGCATTGACCACCTAATTGCAACAGGCATGGAACTCCATCCCACAAACTGATATCCGACACCTGTACGACACAATGCCTGCACGTTTGCATGCTTACATTCACATTTCTGGCGGTTACACGGGTTACTAATGTACCGATATTTTACATTTGAAATGGCTCTTCTCGCCAATGGCTCTACCTGTGATCTTGAAACTTTAATCAATTAAATATGTTATCTAGACAAATGTATTCCTAAAATTTCATTACTGTACAATATTTTTTTCTTGGTGTTGGGATTTCTTTTACATCAGTGTAGAATTGTGTGTGTACAAATTTGAATTTAAGATATAATGTATCAAACAATCATAACTCAACAAAAATTAATCAAATACAATATTTATATATCAAAATAATCCGTAGGACACAGTGGATGATTTATGCTTCAATCAAAGTTATACTTACAGAAATAAATTTTTAATAGCTATTTAAAAGTTAAAGTTACAGAAATAATATCGTTTTCTTTATTTTATTTACCGTTGATGAAAAAATAGTTAAAAAATACCACACATTTTTATAGTTTGATTGAGGCAGACAATATGAAGAATAATATTAGGCATTATATCCAACTATAATGGTGTGTCTCTACAAATTAGAGTTTACGATATCGTGTTTAAAAAAAATGCTCATTAGCTCATTAAATATTAATTAATTAATTAATAATTAGTGTAATTGGGGTTTATCTCATTTAAATAATTTCAAATATATAATTAAAACCCACTGTGAAAAATTGAATTTTTAAAGTTAAAATTAAAAAAAATAGTGTGTATAAACACTTTATATTTATATATATTGTTAATTTTTTTATAAATTAAAGAATACAGGATATTTTATGATGCTAATTTTTTCAACTATTTTCTTAAACTATTCATATTACCTTTATTTTTCAATTTGTGCAGATATTACTGTCATTTTAAGAATATTAATTTACTTATTTCTTAAATGTGAGGTGTACCGAAAATAAATTATAAAACGTAGTTATATAAATGGAAATAAAAAAATATTATCCGAATCTCTGAAATACTAGTGACTTATTTAACAGTCCATTTTTTTAGTATTTCTGATAATAATAGAATTTGAAATTAGATAAGCTTGCTTATATTGGTCAATCTAATTTAAAACATAAAGCATCTGAAGTAGGAATAGAAATATCGAGGAAATTTGTAAGATGATTATAATATAATATAATTTTCAAACTGTAATTTCAACTGGGGAATAATTATAGATATTTAACTTTACTAACTATAAAGATAAATGAATGTTTGTAGATAAGGATACCAAATATATTTTGGAAGATAAGAATGTGTAAATCGAAGTTGTTTTTTTAAATATCGAATTAGAATTCAATGGAAATAAATATTCAATAAAAGTTTGGCTCTTTTTCGCGATCGAGAAAATGCTGAATCGTTGATAAAAGGCTTTTTATTCATCCACTCCAATTCAAATATTTTTTTTAAAACTTGTAGTGGATGGTATTTAATTAATGGTAATTAAAAAAAACAGCTCAAGTATCAAGAGCTGTTTTTTTGACAGACTATTTTCAGATTGACAATGTGCAGCACATTGAAAATTCTAGAGAAATATCGCATAATTGTGTTTCACAATTTTAATAACCTTACGAATTAACTTTGTTTTTATACACATTAAAAAATTCTTTTGTCTCGAATGTCATGAAGTTATGCTGTCATATAGGGAATGGAAGTATCATGTGTTTAAAAAGTTGTTCTACATTACTTGATTTATTTGATGGATCAAGAACTTATTATAATTGTTATGAGAAGTTATTTAATAAATCGAAATACACCACTCTTTTATGAAAATAAACTCTAAGATTTTGAAATAACTTCTTTTACTAACTAGTTCTAACGAATAAAAGACAGAGCCTTGTAATAATATTTGAATGTAAATAGAGTAAACTTAAGGCCTTATCACACGGCAAAATATCGTCGGCACTTCCCATCAGCAAACGACAACTTCAAAGTTTCATATGATTGGTTGAATTTCGTTTGCGGACAATATTTTGGAAGGCATTTTATAGCTGGTTAGAAAAAATTGCCGATTATGAAACTTGCTTGACCGGTTTTTGAGGGTAGAAACGGAAAAGTGCTGACGAAATTTCATCGTGTGATAAGGCCTTTAGTTATTAATAATACTTCACTGCCCTATATAAAAAGTCATGAGAATGTGACTTTCTTTATAAAGTTTTACAAGAGCAGAACTTTTATTTAAAATTCCCACTGGAGCAAAGTAAATTATTATTAAATATTTAAAATGTTAAATATTTAAATATTAAATTATAATTAATTAATTTAATAGTATTATTATTAAATTTACAAATAATGGTAAACATTACTTGCATATGAACAAAAATCCATTAACAAAACGAAAAATCATATTCCTTCATTTCTTTCACGCAAAATAACATATTACTCTTGTACAAATGAAATTAACAGTTCTAACATAAAATGACATTCCCGACAATTAATCAATTTTTCTGAGTGAGAAAGTTTCCTTCAAAAAGTTTCTCAGACAAAAGTTTCCAGCAAGTTTTTCATTGAATTAATTATAGGGACTTTGCGAAATGCTTTCATTCAAATTTATTTCTTCTCTTATTAATATTTCGTCTCCATCTTTTGCAAATGATTTGCTATTTTCTTTTAAAATTTTGCCGTGCCATTTACTTACATTTCATTAAGGATAAACTTTTTTACATAAAAATTTGATTTAAGGTCATAGTTTATTTTATTAACTACATAATTATATTTTAATAAATTTTCTTTTTTATATTCTTCTTAAGTAAATGCATTCTGAGAACCATTAATATAATAATCTATTTTTTTAAATAAAATTTTTTGAGAAATTCAAGAATAGTATCCCCGAATTTTTTTTCGAAAAATATTGAGAAAATTTAGAAATATTTCAGAAAAAGAAAAGGTAAATTAAACACATTAGAAAGAATTTACAGAACTGCAATGAATAAAATAAACTTTTTATATAAAAGATTTGATTTAGGTCATAGTTTATTTTATTAAGTACATAATTACATTTCAATATTTTCTCTTTTTCATATTCTTTATAAACAAATGCATTCTGTGAACCATTAATATAATAATATATTTTTATAAATAACATTTTTAAAGAAATTCTAGAATAATTTTCCCTATTTTTTTTCGAAAAATATTGATTTTAATTTTCACTGTTTATTTCATTATTTATATTTTGGCTCTGCAAAATTTCAGAAAAATAAAAGGTAAATTAAATACATTAGAAAGAGTTTGCGGAACTGCAATACAGAAAAGAAATTAAGGTATCCAACTTAGTTAAAAACACAGATTATCTACCGCATTGACTATTTTTAAAAAAATTCTTATTTCTTGTTGTTCAGACATTTCTAGTTCCAAAACATTTCACCTTTTCTTAGAAAAGAAAAACCTGACCTATCATCCAGGGTCACAGATTTTTCAACTAAAATTTGTCTTTAATTTTAATTTACTCGAAACTTTAATTGGCATAAAAATTCTTCACCATTAACATAGTATCCCCAAAAGTAATTGAGTTATTTACATGAAAATTTCAACGTGTGTTTTAAATAATATGGTCAATGAAATGAGCCAAGAATTTTATTGTCGGTGAAATACTTTTTCTCTTAAAGGTATTTTTTTTAAAAATTATGTTATGAATTCATGAAAAAATGCATATATGCGTATGCTTTCACCCCTAACTTCTTTATATTTGAAAGTGTTTCTTCAATTTTTGTTCATTTCATTCATCATTATATTCTATAATTTGTGCAAAGAAAAATAGGATTGCTGCATTACCATTTCATGTAGAGTGTAACCGCTTTGGATAAATTTCATTAAAATTGACTACACCTTTTCTTATTTCTCAAAATATATCATGTTGTCAAATACTTTTTTTATTATAGAGTTTATAATTGACAATACATCTAAAAACCATAAATAAATTTTTAAAAATCCAATTTTTCTACAAATTTACTTCGAACGTAGACGGATACATTAAATCACTTGAAACTCGAAATAAATTTCTAAAATTTAAATTTAAAAAAATTAAGAGCTTTTGAAGGTTGAGAGAAAAATAAATGTTTGTTTCGAACAAATTAGCTAACTAGTCTTAGAGCAACGCATTTTATAAGCTTCGTGTCGTTCGATAACATCGTTCGTGCCAGAATTTCAAATTTAATATTTGTTATTTCCAGAAATTTTGATCCTTATGATAAAAAAATTGAATTTATTGTATCATTAAAATTATAATTACAGTATCATTCTAACAATATTACGAAACATTATTAAACGATAATTTCATTCTATGAAATTCAGTGTTCCCATTAGACTAACATTTTTTAAATAACGATGATATTTTTTTACAAGGATAAGCAAAACTTTCAGTATCACAAAGAAATACGATTCATGAAATAAATTCAAGGATTTGTGAGCGTTTTTCTTCTGTAAGTTTTTTTGGGGTACATTCTTGAATTAATTGTTCGGCGGTATCAAAGGTTCTAATTTCAGCTAAATGGTTGAATGGTCGGTATCATTTCTATATTAGAAAATATTTTATACCCTTTTATTTTGATTTATTGCTATAGATTCTACGATAATATTAGATACATGTGCACAAAATCTTATCATTATAGATCAGTTATTAAAGCTGATGTATTGTATACTTTCAATATTTATTTTGATATGAGAATTTTTCTCTGTTATGTGAATGATTATTGTTATTCTTTAATTGCTTGGATACATTGTGATTATAAAGAATCTGCTGTTGTAGTTTTTTACAATGGCACTTGCCATTGACAAGCCCGATTATTGCTATCGGCAATTTTAAGTCTAAATTAGCGTCCCTTGTTTTTCAGTAGCACCAACAAGGCCTAAGAGTGCGACTTAGCTATTTCATGCTTCACATACACTTGCAGAACCCTTTTTTACATGGGGGCACATTTACACTACTCACAGATAGAATATGTCTGAACTGGGACTCGAACCCAGGACGCTCAGAACACTATAAAGAATCTTGATAATCACATAATTTTGTGATTGTTTAAGAATAATGCAAAAATTTCCTGTGAAAGAAATGTGAGTATTATAAATAATAATTAATTCAAAATGATAAACATGCCATCAGAATTAATTTTCCTCAAAGTTCGACTTAATTGGAAATAATAGAAATTTTATGTGCTTATTATAATTTGTGGAGATCTTATGCTTTTAAACATTAAGTTTGAGAAGAGGCGTAAAAATATTTATAGAATTTGCTCAATAATTTATAAATATTTTTAATTGTCTAGTAACTCAACATTAATTCATCACATAATCCCTACCATTGGCATATAATTAAATGTTGTCAAGTTTGATGTCATCTCTGAAAAGCATTTTCTTCTTCTTGTTCTTTGATACTCAAATTGATTCAATGTTTAAGAAATTTTAATGGAGTTCTTCAGGATAAGGCAGATTATCTAAACATTTTTGTTTACTTGTCTTTAAATAAAAAGGAAACTATTGCAATGGTTTCCTTTTTACAAAAATGTTTAGAGAATCTGCCTTATCCTGAAGAATTCCATTAAAATTTCTTAAACATTGAATCAATTTAAATGCTTTCGCTCTACGTTAATTAAAACTCCATTAATTTTCTTGTATTCTCTATATAAGAGATGGACGGAAAATTTATTGGTCAAACAAGAACTATAACATTATTCTTTTCAAAAAGAAATAGTTGATATAAAACTTAGTAATTAATGATACATTGCAAAATTTTTCAAAATTATTCTTTCAGAAAATCACTGATAATCATGACTTTAGGCAAATTTGTAAGAGAAAACACTCCCTTTGATTCACAAATACTCCCTTTGAAAAGACTGAGAAATAAAGAATATCGAAATGAATCATGTGGTTCAAATATCAATTTTAAAAGTTATCGACAAATATATTCTTTTCAAAAATTTTGATCTATGAATGTAATCCTATCATAGGTATAAAATATGCTTTTCCAATATAAAACTTAGTAATTAATGATGCATTGAGAAATTTTTCAAAATTCCTCCCACGAGAAATTACTTTTGTCTTTTCGGAAATATATTTCACTGATAATCATGCCTTTAAGAAACTAAAGGTGACCGCAGTGGCCTGGTGGTAAGGTCTCGGCTTCGGAACCGAAGGGTTTCAGGTCCGAGACTCGATTCCACCGAAGAACCGTCGTGTAAGGGGGGTCTCTTGTAAGTTAAATCCGTCTGGCCACACATCCTCACACTGCTGTGATGTGGTGTGGAGAGGGGGTGCCAGTTCAGGTGTCGTCCTCGTCATCTGAGACTGGTTCAAAATGATGAGGTCCGTCCCAAATTAGTTCTAGTGTTGCTTTACAAAGGGACGTTAATATAATTAAACTAAACTGAATTAAGAAACTATGTAGGAGAATACACTTCCTGTGATTCACAATTACTTCCTTTGACAAGATTGAGGAATGAAGAGTATCAAAATGAATCATACGATTCAAATATCAATTTTAAAATTTCTCGACTAACATATTCTTTTCAAAATATTTAAATTTATGAATGCAATTCTAATACAGGTATAAAATACGCTTTTCCAATATCGTTGCGAAATGTACCTGTATCAGGAATAATATGTATTTGTATTTGTTCAGCTTAAAGTCAAGAGAATATGACAGAAATATTCTCTTAATTAATATGCAAAATAAATTTTTAAATGTTTCCCTATTTGAATTAAAGTATCTTTAATGAAACTTGAATATAATTCATTGGTAAATTCCAAATAGATTGATTGCAGTTGTAGTAAAGTAACAATAAAAAAAATCGCCAGTGTAGTCGAAAAACAATGTTTTTAACGTAGTCGGATACCTTAATTTCCCTACTTATTGACATATATATATTGCGATTGAAAGAATTCAAAGTAACATACTGTTTTAAAGTGAAATTTTTCATATAAATTGACTACAGTCATTACATTTGCATTTATAAATATTATAACGGCTCACAGGCATATAAATGACCTGCAAATTTTGTTTTTAAAAAATGCAATTGAAATTTTCAGAGTTGATTGTAGTCTAGGAAGATTAATTACTCCACCCAAGAAATGTATATTTGTGAAAATAAATGTATTCCCTCATCTAAACGTAATTAAAGTTAATGGGTTTTCGTGAGCTCGTAACAAGGACTTCCGTTCATACATCATAATAACAAAAAAACCCATCAGAACCACGAATTCAGCTTAAATAACGTGTCGATGAATAAATATGTATCACACTTCTTAGCTTTTATCGTGAATGAACTTGAAAAAAAAAACTGATTTAATAAAGCATTTTAGGCTTCCGCATTTTATTATTTTTCGGAAAGATATATGTTAATAATCTCGTTATTAACTTCTCATGATATAAAAGTAATCTCGTTATTAACTTCTCATGATATAAAAGTAATTAATAATTATCTTCCCGATTTTCATAATTTAAAAAATGGAGTTTAAATCAAACTTTTTAAAAAGTATTACATTGCCTGTCTCTCACATTTATGTGTCATTATTTTTATTATATTAATTTACGAGAATTCAATTTTCTTGGAACTTGAGAATTTCATGAAATAGATCTAGAGGGAAATAGGTGGAAATTTAATTTTAAAGAATGTGATTAATATTTATATTTTGAAGGCATTAATTATGCTACTAATATTTATATTCTGAAAATATAAAATATGAGCGGTATTTATATTCTGAAAGTGTAAAATATGCTATCAATATTGATATTCTTAAAACGTAAAGTATGTTGTCAATACCGATATTCTGAAAGTATAAAGTATGCTGTCAATATTGATATTCTGAAAGTATAAAGTATGCTGTCAAAATTTATATTCTGAGAATATAAAGTATGAGATCAACACTTATATTCTGAAAGTATAAAGTATACTGTTAAAATTTATATTCTGATAGTATAAAGTATGTTATAAAGTATAAATTATGTTCTGAGAATATAAAGTATGCGGTCAATATTTATATTATGAAAGAAATGGCCTAAATGACCAGATTTTGGATTCAAAGGAGTATTGGATAAAACGAATGTATATACAGATATTTTCATTCAAATAAAACTCAAGAACACACATGAACAAGTTCATTTATTAATTAATCCCAGAATACTGTGAGTGAGAGATCTTCGGCTTTTATATATCAGCTGGGAAAGTTCCAGAATACCTTTCTGGAGACAGTGAGAAAAGTCCAAAGCAATTCTCAGTTCAGTTAAAGAAAGGTCCAGAATCTTCTGGAACACGAAACGAAGGAGAAACAAATCAAGGAAACATATGCACAAAAGTTTTGAATTCACCGAGAGTCGAGCCCATGATCTCTTGGCTCTGAGACCAGTGTTATAACCGCTAAGATATGGTGATTTAAGTTATGATATAACCATTAAGTTATAAGATTTTTTTTCAATTCGGTAATTTGATTAATGACAGAGAGAGAAAGAGAAGAATTTTAAATAGATAGCGCAGCTTACATGTGCGCGCTTATGTCTATGTACACGTGCATTTATCTACTCAAATGTGAGTGTAAGTGCCTGTGCTAGTGCGCGTGTGTGTAATAAAATGTAAAGAAGAAAAAAATGAAAGTAAACATGAATAGATTATTAAATGAAACTGTTTATCAAAAGAGAAAATATTCCATGAAGTTCAGTAACTTTTTATAATACTGCAATGATTAAATTCAGTTTAAATATGAAATTCGTGTTTTTATTGCTTACATTTCCTCCAATAAACGTCTATCGAATGACTAAAAACATAGTGTATTCGAACTTCGGGCAACAGTTGTGTTTACATTATAAATCATTCTTAAAACATTTCCTCTATTCTGAATTCTTTTAGTAGAAATTTGTTAATTCAGAGAACAAATATTTGATTGAATTTAAATATAGCCTTATCATGGGAACCTTAAGAGCATATTTCATTAAATTACATACCCATTTATCGTTTTGACATTTTTTATTCAGTATTAGTTTGATGCTTTAAAGGATGTCGAAGGCATATAACTGTTAGTTTATATCAGTTATATTTAAAACAATTCTACCTATGCGAACTTTATGCAATTTTTCGTGCTTTTCTACAAATTTCTTTTCAATTAATTCCTATTTTACTACATTCTTTCTTGAATTGCTAAGTAGGTTATTAGTTGTTGAAATCGATTTTCATATTATGTTGAATAGTCAATTTTTTTTTGAAAATCCAACGCTTTGATATTAAGAATTTCTAAGCAGATTTTATTTATAAAACAGTTTGAATGCTGGCTTCTTGGCATATGGGTAGCGTGCCTTTCCCCTGATCCGGGCTTTCCGGTTCGGCATGGCTGTTTTTCTGTGTCCGGCCTGTGAGATATATAAATGTGCCCCCCTGCAAAAAGGGGTTGTGCAAGCGAATGTGTGTTGTTTCATTTTCATTTGAGCTAGTAATCAGATTTCTGCTTTGGGTACAGAGGCGGATTTCAGTACAGGCGGTAGAGGCGGTCGCCTGATGTCTTGAGGCGTATAAGGGCTTCAAACTCTTTTTAAATGTGTTTCATGGTTCTCAACTGCCGAAAGTGAAATCGTTCAACTCCTCACTTTGGTATTATTCACATAATTTTACTTTTTCTTTTAAGAAAAAGTGTTTTTTCATCGTTAACACTAGATTTACGGATGTTGATTATATACCTATTTTTTCTGAAGTGAGTCAATTTGACTCGTACGAGAAAATGGAAGTTTTTTTCAAAGAAATTAGTTCCAAACCAATTTAAATGAAATGTTTATCAAAAAATTCATGGAAAACATCTTTTTTTACCTATAAACTCTGTTTTTGAAACAGATTTGCCGCAAACATTTCTATTACATTTAGCATGATGGTTTGTACATTTGTTTTTTTTTTCCATGATTGTTGAACTTCCGTGAGTCAGTGGCATGAATTTCTGTCATTTGGAATGGAAGTGTTATTGACTTCTTCTCTCTCTCTCTCTATATATATATCTACCAACAAAATTCCATGTTATGCGATTAACTGTTAAATTATTCTATGAGTCAAATTGGCTCACGACCGTGAAAATAGGTATACTACATTCGATAATGCGAAATGAAGGGGCCTATGAGGAAGAGGAATGAACGTTTACATATATTTCATTACTTAATTAGAAACAAACGAATGTTTTTAAAAATTTATATTAAAGTTATATAGTTATCAAATTGGCTCGGTCCGTAAATCTAGTGTTAAAATGTTAATGGAAAATTAGAGTGTCTTGCGGAATCAAAACTTTGCGTTTGCAAAGTTTTATCTTAAACTTATAAGAATACTTTTTTTATCATCATCTCTTTCCTATTCACACATTATAAGGTCTCAGTTTCGGAACCGAAGGTTTTCAGATTCGAGACTCTATTCGTGTTAAATCTCTCTTTTTCCTGTTAAATCTGTCAGGCCAAACGTCCTCCCGCTGATGTGATGTGGTTTGGAGAGGGGGTTGCCTGCTCAGTTGACGTCCTTGTCATATGACCGTGGTTCAAAATGACGAGGTACGTCCCAAAATAACCCTCGTGTTGCTTTATAACGAGGCGTTAATGTAACTAAACTAAACTACACCAAAGTATCCGCACGCTATAGCATATTTACTAGGGTTTGGATAAATACTCTTGATATTAAAATTTAATTATGTCCTTGAAATCATGAAGAATGAAATACGCTAAGGAACTGAATTACAGTTGCTTTAAATTATATGTACATAATAAATTATAAGATTCTTTGGACTTAACACAATAAAATGAAAGGGCTTGGTACAGAAAATGATCCATAAATGGCAAATAAAAAATAAAAGCTATAAAAATATTAGTAATTTCCTTTCAATACATAAAGATTTTAATATCACAGACAGGGATACTCAGAGTTCTTACTAGAACTTCTACAAAATGACGCTTACACTCCGCGCCCAAAATACTTAATGCACATCGTGACTTCTACCCCCTAGCTGCTGTTCTTCTCTTCACTTCCCATCCACTTACGTCAGACCTAACAGCTCCATAGTGGTTAGCGACATGAAACGATATCACAAAATGAATATTGAGATAAAGTTAAAATTAAAATTAATTTATCTTGCTAATTTTTTGTCAAGAATAGAATTTACCATTAAGGGGGCTTCAAAATATTTCAGCGCCTGTGGCTTTGTCTTACCAAAAACCGCCACTGTTCAGATGTTCAGGGGTCTTTACCCTCAGAAGCTACTGCACCCCTTTTCCGTGGTGATACGGCATGCTCATCAACTGTTAGAATTTTTTTTTCCAACACAAATACATCAAATCTCACACATTGTTGTTTAATGTAGATTTAAGGTATCCGACTACATTGAAAACACTAATTAGCAACCATAATGGAGTTTTTTTTTAATTTCTATTATTTCTTGTAGTATAGATTTTCCTCTTTCCAAAACAATTTATCTTTCTTAGGTAAAGGAAGGCCTGATCTATCATACAGGGTCACAAATTTTTCAGCTGAAATTTGTTTTTAACTTCGATTTTTTTCAAAATTTTAATTTGCATGAACAGTTTCTACCGTTAACATGGTATCCCCAATACTAATAGAGGTATTTACATAAAAAAAGATCAGTATGTATTTTAAACAATATAGGCAATGAAATGAACCAAAAGTTTCATTGTTTGTGAAATAATTTTTCAATCATAGATGTTTTTAGAAAATTTAAGTTACAAATTTATGCAAAAAAGCACATATGCGTATATTTTCACCCATAATTTCTTTTCCTCTCAATATTTTTCTTAGATTTTAGTTCATTTTTATTCATTATTGCATTTTATAACTTGCTTAGGAAAGAAAATAGGATTGTGCATTAAAATGTTTAGCAGAGTATAAACCCTTTTAGTTAAATTTCATTAAAATTGACTACACATTTTCCCACTTCCCAAAATATATTGCTATTAATTGTTTTTTTTTTGTATTTATAGTGTTTATAATTGATAACCCAATTAAAAACCATAAATGGTTTCCAAAAAAATCCAATTTTTCAAAATGTTTCCTTTGTTCGTAGTCGGATACCTTAATGGTTGAAACTTTTCTCTTCCTTTCAGTGACTTGTTTGACAGCAAGTGTGCTCACCCTCTCGGCCATCTCCTGCGATCGCTTCATCGCCATCATCTTCCCACTTCACGTCCGGATCACCAAGCAGAGGACCAGCGTCGTCATCAGCATCATTTGGCTGGTGTCCCTGGCCGTCGCGATACCTTTCCTCATCATAAGGAAATACAAGACCTATCAAGTAAGTTTCCTGACACTTCTATTAACCTTTTTCCTGCATTTTATGAAACTCGTTATTGATACATGGCCAGAAATACCAATGCACGGGGCTGATGTAAAATGATCTCTCCTACATATTGGACATACTCGGTTTACTCACAAGTATCTACTTTGAGGACAAAGGGCACCTATGCGCTCTTCATGCCCCACCGAATGGAGAGTTGGTCATATTTTGATCGAATGCCCAGCTTTTGACTCTCATCGCCAACCTTTTTTTCATTCATCAAATGTAACTCTCCCAGAATTGCTGGGAAAGAATTATCATCCAAGTATCTTTAAAATTTTACCTTTTACCATGTATTTAACTTAAACCATTTCCATCTTGTTTTTTTTTTTTTTTTTCAAAAACAAAGATGTCATTTTTTGTCTTTATCTATTTTAGCTTTTTTACATTAATTTTTACATGAAAATTTAATTTTATATGGAGCTTCAAGCATTAATAATATTCTACCTTTTAGCATAAGAATGGCGCAATATCGCCAAGAATGGTCCTCGTGCCAAAAAACCCAAATTAACCAGCCAATCTGACACTTTTGTGATATTAATTTTCTTTTGCAATAATGTTAAAGGTAAACTATGTATCTAAGAAGCATGACTTCGCTTTAATCTCCACATGACAAATATTTTCGAATTTCACCAACAAGCTGATAGCAATCAAACAAGCTCTTTCCTTCTATCTGCTACATTACTCCTCTGATCTGACAGACGGCATTGTCATCTTTTCAGACTCAAAATCAGCACTGTAGGCTCTTGGCAATGACAACACAAATCTATACCAAAATATCAACAGTCTTATTTGCTGCATTGAAAAATCATGCCTCTTCCAGTGTATTCCTGCTCATGTGGAAATGGACGGGAGCGAATGCCCAGCGTTCACATCAGAAGATGTGAACGCAGTGGCAAAACGTAGACTTTTTAAGCACACTTTCAAAAAGCCCTCCGTTCCGTATCCCAATGGTCCCAGACGCCTGTTATATATTATAATATGTAATTTGGAAAGTCATTGTACTGCAAACTGATTTGATTCAATCAAATTCAATGTATTAAAGTATGAAAGAATATTTTTATAATATTAGAATACTACTCATAACTAAAAATTTATTTTATTGGAAAAGAATTTTATCTGTCAAATATTTTTCTTCAGAAGAAGAACAATATTTACTCAATTATATATATTTCTATTTTTTGTCGGATTGTTATGAAATGAAAAAATTCAAAAATCTATTCAAATTTTTTATTTACAGACGGTACTTAAAAGAACTTTTAGGCCGCGGTAGCCTGGTTGGTAGAGCGTCCGTCTCGTAACCGAAAGGTCGCGGGTTCTGTCCTCGTCTTGGCCAAAGACCGCCGTGTTGGATCATGGCAGTTGGGGCACTTTAAATATGTCGAGACTGCAAAGTCCTCCAAGTTCCCATAACAAAACGATACCTCTGGGGGTACTGAATCAGGGATGAGTCGGTCTCTGATTTGGATCTAAATTCCGACTTGCTGATGGATGAATGAGTGTATGAATGAATTCGACCACCCCCTAAAAAGGGTTGTGTCGTGTGTGTGAGCTGGAAGTCGAGTGGTCAATAAGTGTGAGCTTCTGCCCTCTGGGTGCTCAGGGATCTTTACCTTCAGAAGCTACCGCACCCCCTTTCCGTGAAAAACACGGACACGACAACAACTTAAAAGAACCATTTAAATCTTGCTTATATGTTTCGTTTATGACTATTTTTGCTGACCGTATTCTAAAGAGCACGGATAATGTAACCCATATATTATGAAGTTAATATAAACTGAAAGTAGGAATTAAAAATATTTAATAATTAAATTAATTAAGATAATTCAGTTGGTAATATATTTCTTTCTTCTGTACGATGAAATTAATTCTGCAGGAAGACTAAACTACTGGTGCAAACTTGAAAAATTGATAGCAGCATAGTTTAGCAAAAATATAGTTAAGGGTTTTGTAAAATTCAGGTATATTTTTTCCATAATAATACTCATCAAATTTTATTCAAATGAGAATTCGAAAAAAGTAAGTGGATTATGTTAATTTGTTGTAAAATTTTACCTTGCCTTTTAAAGATTTAAATAGAAATTAAATACTTTCTTTCCTCTGCTATTGCATTTAAATATGTTTCAGTTACTTTCATCAAGTTGTGTTGAAATTGAATTACAGAAAAATAAAAGAAAACATTGAAATTAATTAATAATCAATTTGTAAGGGATTTATTAATGATTTGTAGAATAGTCTGAATTCATAAATTTAATAAAATAATGCATTTGAAATTACTGCATATTTTTTATTGTTTCAATTTTTTTACCGATAAAATATACTTTGAAAAGTATGATAGAGTTGATAAACTCTAATAAAATTGAATTTTACAATTATTATAGTTATGAATTATTGAACTCCTTTATTATTCTCGACGTTAAAAAATATCGATAAAAATCAAAATAGATTCAATGTTTCATTTACATTTGGATTGCCATTTAATTAAAAAAAAAATACTTTATTGAAGAGGTTGTGATATTTTCTGTCCGAAAAAAATAGAACTGAAATATTTTTTATTTCATTAATTGTGAAAAAAATTATTTAAAAACAGAAAGCTATTAGTTATGTTTTCCGGAATAGGTTTGATAATTTTGAAATGTGTTTAAAAATAATCCTCACAGATCAATAGCCGATGCTTTTATACGCAATAATCAACTGCAGATTTAGAATTCCCCATTTTATCTGCAATCAGTCGCTTACAATTACTGTAATAAATGAAGTGCCAATAAATTGGCTGACTCTAACGTCTTTGAATCTAGTTACGGTATCTGACTACGTTAAAAACACTGGTTATCGACCACATTTGTGATATTTTTTATTGTTACTTGCAATTCAGACTTTCACCTTTCCAAAACAGTTTATCTTTTATGGGAAAAGCAAGTATTGACCTATCATCAAGGGTCACATATTTTTTTCACCAGAAATTTGTCTTTAACTCCAATTTCCTCAAAACTTTGAATTTTGTAAAAAGTCTGCACCGTTAACATTTTATCTCAAATACTAGGTATAGACGTAAAAATTATAGAGTGTGCTATGAATAATAGGGGCAATGAAACGAACCAAAAGTTTTATGGTTGTTGAAATACGCTTTAATTTATAGGTGTTTTTAGAAAAAGTAAGTTGTGAATCTATGAATATATATATGCGTACATTATTACACACCACTTCTTTGCATCTCAAACTTTTTCTTATATTTAGATTCATTTCATTCATCATTATATTCTACAACATGTGTAAAAAGAAAAATAAGATTGCTGCTTTACAATTTTGTGTAGAGTTTTTCTGAAAATGTATTATATTTTCAAATAATTTTGTTGTAGTTATAATATTTTGTATTATAATTGACAATACATCTAAAAACCATAGTTTTAAATAAATTTAAAGAGTCGAATTTTTTTAAACGTTTCATTCGAACGTAGTCGGATACCTTAAACCGAGTGTAAATACATAAACAAATATTGAAAGATGTTATATGAAAGGCTAAAAGATGCAGTATACCACTTAAAATTAAAATTTAAAGGTTTCAGTATTTTTAAATCATTGCAAAAATATACATAAAGCATATTACTTTTTGAAAAATATTTTTTTTGTAAATTCAATAATTTACTAAGCAATATTTAATTTGTATGGATAGTTTGTTAGAATTTAATTTTTTATTCCCTTTCAAATGTTATTTATCATAATTATTATATTACTTTTTAATTATGAATTTTAGGATCTTTAATTAATCCTTCAATAACTTGAGACAAAGTCTTTTTGGCCTATTCATAATAGTTTCTTATTGTATTCGGCAAATATTTTTCTTAAAAAAAATCGTTTTTTGTTTTTTTATTTTGCGAAATTTTGAATAAATTATTTTCCGGATATTCATTTTTTTTAATTCTTTCAGTCTTTCGAATAAGCAAGAAATATTGCGAAGAAGATGAAAGAAATTTCGTATGTGATAAATTTTTTCGTTTGTATTAATTTTTAAATTGCAAATCTGTTCAAAAATTTTGTAATGGTAGTCTGTTTATCTGTCATTATCTGTGCAAATGAACAATATTTTTTTAATTGCAAGGGACTGAAGCAATGGAATTTATCAAATGCTTTTAACAAAGGATTTGTAGATATTTTTTAAGGAAATAATCCACCTGAAATTATGTATATTGCAAAAACAACAATAGGTTCAGAAGCAGTTTGCGATATTTTATTATAGACTAAAGCACGATTACCTAGAAGCAAAACACAGTCGAAATGTGCTTAAGAACTGCAGCACACAGCAATAAATCTCTACTGAACAATCACGAGAGCAAAAACCACTCAGATCTTGCTAGGAATCCATACTCAAAAGACAGAATTCGTTCAACTACTCGCTTAAGCTTAGTTCAAATTTGACTTAGTTCTGATTCCTGATTCGGAATATTTAAAGCTTAACCTGCTAGAAAACTATTGTATCTTCGCTCTTAATCGAGATTTCCCCAAAATTATGAAAGTGTCTGGAATTTTTACTTTTTATGTCATAGTCGTCTAATTCAGATCATTTTCTCAATTGGTCATCACTGATGGGGAGAAAAGGAGGGCCGTATCATCGACAGCATATCATCTATTCATCGGCGTTAAAATAAAAGCTGCACTCTCGTTCTTTCTATTCAAATAGTTCCATGGATAAGCAATATTACAGATTCGTGACAAACATATACTTTGTTTTGTAATAAATCAGGTGATGGGATTAGTATTTATTGGTTTGTTTATTCTTGTTTATTTCAAGGCATTGACTCTATTATTAACCCCTTCTGGTGCGATTTAATAATGAAAAAGTGTGCATGAAATAACCATTTAATTTTTATGTAATAACCATTATGGAGAATGAAATTATCATATTCAACAGTATGCATGACGAGTTTAGCTCGTCATGCTGCGATACGTCATGAAAAACCAATGACGAACTAGACTGGAAGGGGTTAATGCTTGTTATGAGACTTAATATAATATTTTTGTGTTAGCATTGTATATTGTAGCAGGTTAAATCAGAGAACATGTATGCTAATATGCCGTATAGATGAAGGACAAAGCTCAATACAGACCATGATCTATTAACAATGCTAGTTTGTATGTAGAATCTATCAAATGATTTAAATAATTTAAGAATAATGGAAGGTTTATTAACAAAAAAGCCGTTTCCTATTTTATTAAAATATGCGAATATACTTACTTTTGAAAAATTTGATAAAACCTTGTTTTTTGATACTAGATGGTTTATCTATCTAAATCTTTTTTTCAAAAGCAAAAAAAAAAAATTATTATTATTATTCTTTCCATTTCATTGCTATAAAAAATGAGAAATTAACAATAAAGAGTAGATAAATAATAAATATGATTTCGTTAGATATTTTTTACATTTATATCTTGCATAGAATAGCAATATTTTCAGTAAATTATAATTAAAGTTTTAAAGATATCCGACTACATTCGAAAGAAATTTTTTGAAAAATTGGATTTTTTTGAAAATATTTATGAATTTTAGATGTATTGTCAATAATAAACACTATAAATACAAATACAATTCTTTAAAAATATTATATATTTTGAGAAATGGGAAAATTTGCAATACATTTTAATGAAATTTAACCAAAAGGGCTTTATTTCAATTTTTATGAAATTTAACACTCTACGCAAAATTGTAATGTAGCAATCCTATTTCCTTTGTACGCAAGTT
>JAPMOQ010040138.1:79769-101807 GCA_026543055.1 Argiope trifasciata
AATATTTTACCAAGAATAAAAATTCTGTTTCCTTTAATTGCTTATATTATTTAAAACACACGCTGTAATTTTTATGTAAATACCTCTCTTCGTTTTCGGGATATCATGTTAACGGTAGCGAATTTTTATGAAAATTTAAAAGATAAAAACAATTTTAGCCAAAAAATATGTGACCCTGGATGATAGGTCAGGCTTTCCTTTTCATAGCAAAGCTAGACTGTTTTGTGAAGAGAATAATCTGAATAGCGAGAAGTAATAAAAATTTAAAAATAATTGCCAATGTGGCCGATAACCAGTGTTTTTAATTTAGTCTGATACCTTAATCTTTTTCTTCTTCTCTAGCCTTTATAAGAAATTTTATAATAAATAACTGCAGAAAATATGACTGTTAAGAATAATCAAACGAATGTGTCTGAGAATTTTATCATTACTGTGGAACAGAATTCACCCATTCGACAAATTAATTCTATCTGAGACACTTAA
Source organism: Argiope trifasciata (assembly GCA_026543055.1). NCBI lineage: Eukaryota > Metazoa > Arthropoda > Arachnida > Araneae > Araneidae > Argiope > Argiope trifasciata. The sequence goes on from JAPMOQ010040138.1 coordinate 80,253, forward strand.
ATACTGTTTATTCTGAACATACTGTTTGACATTACAACGTATAACAATGTATTATTATATATTAAAATGCATCATCATATAATCAGAGGCTTGAATTCCCCTGTCCCATCCATATCCAATTATATCTTAAGAAGTGTTAATTTAAAGATAATTATACTATTGCTCGAAAAGGGTAACTTGGAGTATCAGCTAAATTTGTATCATTAAACTCGTCTTTCAGGATTCAATTAACAATTGATGCGTCCGTGTTTCTACAGTTTCCCCGATATATAGTGTTATATATATAGAATGGTTTAATATGATGAGACAGGCATATACGTTTATAAGCAAACATTTCCAGGTTGTGGAATTTCTGAAAATGGATTATGCCTTTAGGTATTTGAACAAATCCGATACTATAATATCTGACTTATTGGTTATTAGAATTTAAAGCCAGGAATCATTACAACTTTTCTTCTGTTGGTGTATTAGAATTAATTTATAATAAGAAATCTTTACAACTTCTCTTCTGTAGGTGTATTGGATTTAATTTATAACCAGAAATCATTACAACTTTTCTTTTGTAGGTAAGTTAGAATTAATTTATAATCAGAAATCATTACGCTCTTCTTCTGTAGGTATATTAGAATTAATTTATATCCATATATCATTTCAACTTTTCTTCTATGGTATATTAGAATTAATATATAACCAGCAATCCTTACTTTTCTTCTGTAAGTATATTACAATTAATTTATAACAAGAAATCTTTACAACTTCTCTTCTGTAGGTGAGACTGATAATATTTAAAATAATCAGTTCATATGAGTAATATATATTGCTTTCAGAATTTTTTTATAAATAATTTTGAATTGGAAATTATATTTCTGATGTGTATATATATAAAGGATAAAAGTTGATTTTCCTAACGTAAGGAAAATGTGTACTATAATAAATTGTATTTGGAAAAATAGATAAATGATCAAAGCTTAAAAGAAAAAAGAAATTATTTTAGAAAATATGATAAATTCCATAATTGTCACAAAACATGATGATTAGGAAACAAATACGCTACTGAAAACATTTCAATTCTTATTATTTGCTTTCAAATGAGTATGAGGGTAGATTTGAGTAGATGGCATTGTTGCAATTTTGCCAATGTGTAGGTTGAATTCCACAGAGGATCGAACCTGACATGTTTGTGTTTGAAATCCAGTAACTTATCCATTCGACAAAAGCGATCGCCCATGTCAGCGGCTGTTACTGGCTTATTAAGATGTCGCCACAATACTCCCCTACCACTGAGTCTGTAGAGACAACCGAGTTTTATAGCCCCAAGCGTTATGGCGAGCGCAGATAGTATTTCGGTACCACCAGCGTTTTGATGAGCTAAGGGAGTATTTCGGTACCACCAATCGTTATTGTGAGCAAAGAGAGTTGTTGTTGCTTAAAATGAGTGTGACGATTTTGTGGTGGTTGCGTTTGCTGAGGGTAGATGGCGCCACGACAGCTCTGTGATTGTTCATAGTCCGAGATCACCAATGTAGCGACGGAGTTGGCTGGAATTGTGCCAAGGTGGAGGTTGTATTCCACAGAGGATCAAACCTGCGATATTTGGGTTTGAAGTCCAGTAATCTATCCATTCGACAAAAGCGATCGCTGATCTCTAGCGGCTGTTACTGGCTTATAAAGATGTCACGACAGATTAGCTGAAATAATGACATTTTTCATTATTATTAGGAACTGAATGAACTGACTTTGCTTGGCAGATCTTCCCAGTTCAGCAATGAATAACCTTGATGCCAAAATCAGTAAAGCATTTCTGTACCAATTTCATTTGAAAAATTGTTACTTGAGAAAAATAATTTTTGGATTAAAACAATTTTTTCTCTGTGCTAGGTGTATGTTCAAAAATCATTTAAGAGCTGCTTACATTTTCCACAGTAAGACGATGGGTGAATGTGGATCAAGGATATCAATTAATGTTACTAGTTTACTATCAATTAATGTTTATATTTTTTATTACATATTTCTATTTCACTTACAAAGATGAAAAGAATCCAGCATTTTCATATAAGACTTATTTGATAAACATATAAGAGCGAAAAAATCAGTAACTGCATACGATTGAAATAATTTTCAAAAAGGTAATATTGTAATAATTGGAAAAATTAAAACCATGCAAAAATATTATTGAATTAAAGCATTACATATTTTGATTCATCCCCGTTGTTATGAATATTTATACATTTATTTTTATCCCTATTTTTTAATTAGTAAATAACTAATGTTGTTTCTGGAGATAAATAGTTTTTGTGTCTGTGTATGCCACTAACAAACGTCAATTGATTTTAAATTTATTCATCATCATCTTGTTATGGTTTATTTATCCAATCATTTTAGTATTCATTCATTTCTATAGTTTTAATGTAATTCCGTGATTTTTTAAAGTCAAATACTGAAAATATATGATTTGCTACGGTTTTTAATAATTACACTTTACTATAAAGTGAAAAAAACCCGATATATTTAATAACCAATACTTTCATTTTGTTCCATTATTCATTAAAACGCAAATTTAGTATTTTGGTAATAGTATCAATTCTAATAAATATTTTAACAATACATTTTACAATCATGCATTTACACTTAAACAAAAAATACGACTTATTTTGAGTGGATTAAATATAAACATCATACATTTCTCAATTAAAAATTCATAAAAATAGTAAAGTTTTATGAAATAGTAGTTTCGAATGATTCCCTTTTAATTTATCGGCAAATACAATAATAATATAATATGGCAAGAAGATTTATTAAAAATAATATCTGCATAAATATTGGTTTCCCCTTTTAGTATTCGAATTAGTATTACAGATTGTTATTCGAATAATTTTAGGAAATGAAAAATTTGAATGAAATAAAATTCCAAATTCAGAGACATCCTTTTAAATAAACATTTTATATCTATCACAAAAGGATGTTAGTTATTCATCAATTTTAATATATTGTTCAAGTCCAGGAGATAAGATTTTTAATAATTAAATTGCAAGAAATCAGTTCGGAATTATGAAATAAACACAATATTTTTTAGATTAATATTTATACTAATCTGTAATCATTTCTGTTAAATTGTTGATATTAATATTTTCAATATTCAATGAAAATATTGAGAGGAATTCGATACAAATAATCAAAAGAATTTAATAAAATATTCAAAAGAATTCAATAAAAATATTGAAATAAATTCAATAAAAATATTCAAATAAATTTAATTTAATATTCAAATAAATTAAACAAAAATAGTCTAATAAATTTAATTACACATTCAAATGGATTCAATAAAATATTTAAATCAATTCAATAAAAATGTTGTAATAAAATCAATAAAATATTCAAACTAATTCAATACAAATACATCCAATCGAAAGTAAAATCAACAAAAACAATTCAATAAAGAAGAAAGTTTCATAATAATATATCAGTAAATAAATTAATAATTCAATGAATAAATTAAACTAAAAAGAAATATCGCTATCAATAATAATTCTATAAAGAAGTTATTCAGTAAAATGTGTCTCTTTCTTTTTAATAGTGGAGGAATCTCGTGGAACCCTCTTGCGATGACGACTGGCCTCGAGTGGAACACTGGGATGCCGCATCCGGTCTCTGCCTACGGACCTACCCGATGAAACAATTCTACTACACTTTTGTCACGGTCACGTTATTCTTTCTGCCAGTGGCGATAATGATCGCCACGTATATGTTAATAATATGCCGTCTTTGGCGAACACAGGCGCCAGGGGAGAGTAACATCGCCAACATGAATGTCCAACACCGGGCAAAGAAAAAGGTAATTCTGAGTTTTATATTCGCCTTAAGGTATCCGACTATGTTAAAAACACTGACTATCGGCGACATTGGCGAATTTTTATTTTATTGTTATTTCTTCTAGCTAAGCCTCTTCTCTTCCCAAAACAGTTTATTTTTTCTAGGAAAATGGAAGGGCTTACCTATCAAAATTTAAGCAAAACATATTTTTCAGCTAAAATTTGTTTTCTAAAAATTGGAATCATTGAAGCTACTTCCTTTTCTGCAGCAAACCCATCAATTGCTAAGAAATAATTATATTTGATATGAATTTACTGTTTTCATTGAATTTAAAGTTCTAATTGGAAGCCTTGTTTCCAGTCGATTAAAAACAAAATTTCACACATAACTTTTATTTTTAGATACAGGATCTCATACCAAATTTTCTAAATTCACGTTTCAAAATAAATTTTGCGATGAGCAAAGTTTACTATTTTATGAATATATTTTGCAACGTAACGTAACCTATCATGATGTTACCTTTACATTATAGAAATGCATAGATAATCGGTCAACCATTTGAAGGATTTTACATGGAATTTGATAAGATATTACCTGCGTATTAATTTTTCTCCGCCTAGTTTTTTTTTGTACTTTCAAGTATCTGAATCCGCTTGTGCTGAAAAACTAGCCTTGAAAGTAAATTTGAGAGCATATTTTATTCAAATATTGCCAGAAGTCCACACATGTTGTTATAGCTTTCTAAAATACTTTTTACTAAAATTTCTTATACTAAATTTCAGTCGCCTAGTGCAAAGTGTTTTTGAGCTACCGTGATCGCATATAGACATATATCAGGGCAAAAATTTGTTTTTCGATCTCAAGAAATTCTACATTATGGAGATTCGCTAAATTCCTGAGTTCAAATTCATTAACGATTTAAAACGTTCTTCCATACTTAGTATATGGGAAAGCAATATATTGGCGCACAATTATCAGGCGTTTCTGTAATGTGCTATACTTTAATAAAAAAAAACTGCTATAAATATATGAATGAATATAATTTTTAGTTTATAAAAATGCTTGTCGATAAATAAACTCGTATTCGTCATGCTATGCGGCACCACTTCGAGAAAAGATGGAAAGCAGCGCAATCATTACTTGATCTCAACGAACTTTTTCGGTGATGTCACAATCAGCGAAAGTCGATGCAGGGAATGGTTTGTCGGTTTTAAATCTGGAGGCAATAGCTTGAAATATAAGCCAGGAAGAGGTCGACCACCAGATTTCGATGACGAGACACTTTGTGCAGCCGTGGAAGGGGACGAAAGCTTGGAAACGTGAATGCTGATCGGCAACTTCAACGTGGACCATTCAACAATCGCTCGGTTAGTGAAGCATCTATTGAAGTAGATGGTGATAACTCTCAGGATTACCCATTTAAAAATTTACTGCTGAATTTTTATGCTTTCTTTTTTATAATAAATAGAACTGAAAAACTCCTGATAATATCGTTTAAAACGCCTGATAGTTTATGCAACAAACCTATATATTCGTATATTTATTTATATATACTTTATGTAAATTTCTTACAAAAAGACTATTGGAGTGCTACTATTACAAGCGACTATTCCTCTCGGAATATTGTAAAGAAGATTTCAATAAACGCACAGACAGCTTTCAACCAACAAAAAAGTTTATTGAAGGAAAGTAGCGACTTGCAACTTGTCAAGGTCGAGAAGTTGCCCACGACGAGTGGCTACCAGCTTTTTTACAAGAACAGAATATTCGAAAAAAAAATTAATTTGCATGACAAAGAAAGGTCTAGGATGTTAGAGAATATAAGGGAACAAACTAAAAATCCATGCTTTGGACGCAACAGCCATGGCGAGTATCGAACCCGCAAACTCTGGGTTTGGATCGCGTGACTTAACCATTCGGCCACTGAGCCCGTGATAAACTTTCTTTATGCTGCAATATTGCCTCTACAACACTGAGATTTGTAAGTGAAATTATCGGTTGAGGTAGAGGTAGCTGAAAATATTTGAAATATTACATGGTGGATTAAGTTTCAGGCTTGTCTAAAAAAAATATCACCTTTTTTTTAAAAAAAAAAAATCTGAACTAAAACAAAGATTGAAAACATAAATGGTGATCTACAGCTTCGACTTGGACCATCCAACCATCGTTCGAGTATTGAAGTAGATGGTGACTGGAATCTATATTTATTTAAAAACGTACTCTTGAATTTTTGTTTCCTTTTTCATCGCAAATAGTGTTCAAGAACGAATGATAATAATAACGCCAACACAATAGAAACACAAATTCTGAGAATATGATTGATCATTTTTAAGCGGAACTGGAGCTTAACAAAGAATAGCATATTTCTTATTTCAAGGAACTACCAACATTTCCAAATACATTCAGGGCCGCTTTGGCCTGGTGGTAAGGTCTCATCTTCGGAACCAGAGGGTTTTCATGTTAGAGACTCGATTCCACCGAAGAGCCGTCGTGTGAGGGGGTCTCTTGCACGTTAAATCTGTCAGACCTAACTTCATTCATCTGATGTGGTGTGGCGTGGAGAGGGGGTGTCTGTTCAGGTGTCGTCCTCGTTATTTAACCGAGGCTGAAAATGACGAGGTCCGTCCCAAAATAGCCCTAGTGCTACTTCAAAACGGAACTTTAATATAACTAAACTAAACTAAAACCCAAATATATTCCGTTCTTTGTTAGATATCAGATTTAAAAAATGATCAATTGATAAAGATGAGTTTAAATTCTATAGGGATTACTTTCAGAATGGTTTTAGTGTAGTTTAGTTATCTTAACGTCCCGTTTTGAAGCAACACTAAGGCTATTTTGAACCTGACCTATTTTGAACCACAATCAGATGACGAGTACGACATCTGAGTTGTCACACCCCTTTCCACACTTCACCATACGAGCGAGAGGACGTTTGGCCTGACAGATTTAACATTCAAGATACCCCTTCACATATCGGTTCTTCCTGGGAATCGGGTCTCTAACCTGCAACCCTCCGGTTCTGAAACCGAGATCTTACCACCAGGCCACAGCGGCAATCAGCATATCTTTAAATCCTAATTTTTAGAAACAAAATACTGACACAACTTTATTTCTATTAATATACACATTGAAAATCGAAGAAACGATTGACATGCCAATAATAGTTTTTTTATTTATTCGAAAACTGCTATTTAAATACCGATGTTCAAGAATAGCAATTATTTTTATTTTTTTATCTGTAATATATCTATAATTTAAATTTAAACAGAAAAAACCTGGTTTGTTTGTTTAATTAATTGATAATCTCATTGTATCTATAAAGCTTTAATTAATTCAAAAGTAGGATTTTTCATTTATAATGAGTTGATGAAGACGACTCTAAACTTTCTTATAAACTTAAGAAAGTTTAATGAATGGTATAAATTTTACACAAATTAAGGAAATCATTAAAATCATCAAGTAATCTGTTGCTGAACGCTATAATCTGATCAACTAATTAGTTCAGAAACTCGGCTTCACCTCGCAATTCACTTTCGCTTAATCCAAACAATCCTGTGAAATTCTAATCAGTCTAATGCATGATTAATTGTTGCGTATAATCGAAGCTGTATTTTCGGTCACATAATAAAATAATTATTTAAAATTCTGAAATGTTTAAATACTCTGAAATGGTAAAACAATATTTATTTCTAATATTGATACCCACTATGATAAAAAAAACTATATATTTCTGCAAAAAATATGATTTAAGGTATCCGACTGCGTTAAAAACACTGGTTATCGGCAACATTAGCGACTTTTTTTTATTAATTATTATTTCTTGCAGTTTAAACTTTCCTCTTTCCGAAACAGCTCCTCTTTTGTAGAAAAAGGAAGGTATGACCTAACATGAAGCTTCACATTTTTTTCATCTAAAATTTCTCTTTAACTGCAATTTTCTCAAAACTTTAATTCTTTAAAATTCTCCACCTCTAACATGAGACCTCAAGCACTAAATAGAGGTATTTACATAAAAAAAAATCAACTTCTGTTTTAAATAATATGAGCAATGAAATGAACCAAAAGTTATAGTGTTTATGACATACTTTTTCATTTAAAGGTGTTTTTAGAAAAATTAGGTTGTGAATTTATGGAAAAAAATGCATATACACGTATATGTTTACCCTGAACTTCTTTGCATTTCAAATGTTTTTTTAGAGTTTGGTTCATATCATTCATCATTGTATTCTATAACTTGTGTACAAAGAAAAATATTATTGATGCATCACAATTTTGTGTAGAGTTTTAACCGTTTTGGTTCAATTTCCATAAAATTTACTAGAAATTTTCTTATTTCTTAAAATATATTATGTTTTCAAAAATTTTTTTTTGAATTTATAGTATTTATAATAGACAATACAACAAAAAATCGTTAATAGTTCTTAAAAAATCCAATTTTTCAAAAATTGACCTTTGAACGTTGTCGGATACCTTAAAGCTTATTATAAATGTATGATGTAAAGCATTTAGAATCTTTTATTATTTACTAGCCATCTTTGGAGACCAGCCGGTTTGTCAATGTTAATGATCCTTAAAATTTTAATAACTAAATATTTCATGTAGCTCCCATTTTAATAACTTCTGCATCAAAATATTTAAAAGCTTCAAATTTTGATATTCATATAATTCAATCGTAATATTATAAAGGCTTTCAGCTATAATGTGATGTGTATCTCTCTAATTTTATGTCAGCTCTCATAAAATTTTAACTTTAATTAAAGTGGAAATTATTAATCTGCAATTAATATAAGAATATGTGTTACTGAAACGAAACAATTTTGTTAAGATAAGTACGGAAAACAGAATCGTTTAGTATTTAAACCTTATACGCACTAAAGAATATATTTCTTAATTTATGCAATATCTCAAGAAGTTTTCAACAAATTTTTCTTAGATTTATCAGGAAAAAATCATTTAATCAACAATATTTAATTGTAAAGGCATCAAACATTAAGAAAATAAACAGAATCCCTTGAAATAAATGGTCGAAAACGTGTTAAGACTTCAAAACCAAGCTCGTATCAGTTGAAAATAGTTGTCAATAATCAGAACACAATGCACATGCGTGAATTTTCAAAGCCAATAATGATAACGAAAATGCTGGAATTTTCTATGTAAATTGGGGTAAGGCTAGGCTGCCTCGAAATTTTTAATTTCTTTTATTTAGTTTTATTTTAATTCAAAAGTGCTTCAGAAAATTTTAATTAGAATAAAGTTTGGTTCATTATTACAAAATGTCTTCATTTAATCTATATAAATAAATGATTATAGGCATATTAAAATTATGAAATCTATATAAGTGAAAATGAATGATTGTCTGTACGTCTATTATGCTCAACCGTACCACTTAATCGATTGCGATGAAACTTTGAATATTTATTTCATGCACTTATCTCTTTCTGCGGAAGATGGAAAAACTATATATATGTATATATATATATATATAAATATAATTATGCCTATATTATGCCAATTATCAGGAATTTAAACCGGTGTTTACTTTGTGCGCAGTTGTATAAATCTATATTCTCTGTCGTTAAGACACACTAGACACAAGATGATACCATAAACTATTAACCATTATTATGCGCATATTTTTAGGATGCTCTATGACTATAATTACTAGGTTGGTAACTTCAGATAATCAGTTTGACCTATTTTACACTGTCCGAAGTTATATAAATATATATTCTCGGCCTTTAAGACACGCTAGACACAAGATTATACCATAAACTATTAACCAATATTATGCGCATATTTTTAGGATGCTCTATGACTATAATTACTAGGTTGGTAACTTCAGATAATCAGTTTGATCTATTTTACTTTGTACGAAGTTATATAAATCTATATTCTCTGCCATTAAGACACGCTAGACACGAAAAGATACAATAAACTAATAATCAATATTTTGAGCATATTTCTTAATATGCTGTATGAATATAATTACTGGGCTGCTAGCTTCAGATAATGAGTTTGACCTATGAGCTCATAACTTTAGATGATACTGGGATTTAGTGATTAAATCTTTGGTTTATTTTATGCTTCATTTGTATACATAATGTATTAAATATATTTTATGCTTTAGAAAAGTTCTCTTTTAATTAAGGCTTTTATTTACCACTGCCCTCAAAGTCATCTAGCAAATCTTGAATAATTTCTTTAAAATCTCTTTTTTTACATAGAAAATTATATTATTCAGTATTAGTCTTTTTATTCAGTCTTATCCAAAATGCCAAGACTGGCTTTATATTAGCATGAATACAAAAATGAAATATCTGTTTGAAAATAACAAAAAAATTCTCGGAATGTAAATATTATTAAAGCAATTTTTACTAATATTTTTATGATCCTCTATTATATTTCGTCATTAATTCTGATGAAAATAACCTTTATGTTATTGATTACTACTAAAAACATGTTGTATAATTGAAAGAATTTTGTGATATTTTAAAATCATTTAACATACGTGCAATCTACTTGCCTTACTTTGGATTTTTTTTCACGTTCAGCTTGTGAAATATCTCATGACTATAATTTTTTAACAAATTAATTCACAAATGTTTCTTTTTTAGACATATTATTAAAATGGTGTCATTAATTAAAATTACATCCTTCAAACATGTGAATATTAAAGTATTTTTATTCAAAAAATTCTTCTTAAGACTAAGAAAGAACAAATGAGATAGGGGCAAATGGAAAGAAAAAGAAAAACATTATTAAGATATAAAGTTATTATATCTTAATAATGAAAGAAATTATGTATTAATATTAAATAAGAAAATCATGTATTTAGTGATTAAATAAAAATAATTATTATTTTTGAAAACAGTAAATTTTTGTTAGTAGTGGAAATGATTTAAAAAAAATAATTTTACAAATAAAATAATGTTGAACCAACTTTAAGGTATCCGACTACGTTTAAAACACTGGTTATCGACAACATTGGCGATTTTTTTTTTAATTCTTATTATTTCTTGTGGTTCAGACTTTTCCTGTCAAACAACAATTTATCTTTTCTAAGAAAAGGAAGGCCTTTCCTATCCTCCAAGGTCACACATTTTCCAGGTAAAATGCGTCTTTAACCTCAATTTTATCCAAACTTTAATATTCACAAAAAATCCTCTGCCGTAACATATCTGAAAAACTAACAGTGGTATTTGCATAACAATTTCAAAGTGTGTTTTAAATAATATGGGTAATAAAATGAACCAAAAGTTTTAGTGTTGGTGTAATACTTTTTCATTTCTAAGTGTTTTAGAAAAATCAAGTTGTAAATTTATAGAAAAAACTTATATACGCATTTTTTTACCCGTAAATTCTTTGCATCTCAAAATTTTTCTTAACTTTTGGTTCATTTCATTCATCATTTATACGATAACTTGCGTACAAAGAAAAATAGGATGGCTGCTTTACCATTTTGTATAGAATATCAACAATTTTCTTTAAATATCACTAAAATTTACTATAAATTTTCTCATATCTCAAAATATATTACATTTTCAAATAATTGTTTTTGTATTTATAGCGTTAATTATTGACAAACATCAAAAAACCATAAATAGTTTCTAAACAATCCAATTTTTCCAAAATTTTCCTTTCGGGTACCTTAAGAAAAGAAAAAAAAAACTTAAAGAAAAACGTGAAATATAGAAACTCAGTACTAACATTCTATATGTTGAGTTGTTTACACTTAATCATTCCTTGTAAATATTTCCTAATGTTGCATTACGTCTTTAAGGCACTCAAGAAACGACCATTTAGCAACATTTCTCCTCTTAAATGAAGCATTACTAGAATTTGGAAATGGATCTCATAATAGACAGCTTAACATGCAGTCAAAAGTTCTCGGAATTTATTCGAAATATTCAGATGAATACCTTGATCGGATACCTGAAGATGACATGTTCTATTCAGGGTCAGGATGTATATGAAATTCCCCTCAGGGCATGATAAATAGGGCCAATTAGTAGCTAAAAGGATGTATTAAAGCTTTATGTATTTCACAAATATTTCAACAGTTGTAGAAATAATTTGGGTAAAGCCAGTTTTATATCCATTATAAAAGGAGTATATCAGAATTTGGTTGGCAAATTTGACTTGAAGATTTTACAACTCCTTTTATTTCGATTATAATCGTGAAAGAGATTTTAATTTTCAACTTTGCTGTATTTAAAACATATCTTTATTAGTATTTCAATATTTTTCAATGTTTAGTGTGTCATATTTATCGACTCGAAATTCAGACAGCTTTACAAATACAATTAGCAAATATATTAACACTTAGCAGATGAATTCAGAAATTTCTTTCAGAATAAACATTAAAATAAGAAAAAAATTATACCTGAAGAAACATCGAATCAAAAGATTACAATGAATTTGTTGCACTTGTTTTATTGTTAATTAAAACGTTAATATGAAACAAGTGTTATTTTTTGTACTGGTGGTGGGTCTAATGCCACTTGGTCATACCAAGCCCGAATGAGCGGAGCTCTTTCGAATGAAGGCAAAAGTGTGCACCTTCATTGTGAAAGAGCACCGTTCAGATGAAAGGATGGCTTTCTCCAAACACACACGACACATTTCTTTTTAGGTGGCGGTTGAACTCATTCATACAAGCGCAAGTCAGAATTGAGATCCCAATCAGAGACAGATTCATCCCTGATTCAGTGCCCCCAGAGGTTAAGGGAACTTAGAAGACTTTGCAATCACGAACTATTTAACATGCCCCAGTCGCCATGAGCCGACACGGAGGACTTTGGCCGAAACGAGGACAGAACCAACGACCTTTCGGTTGCAAGACCGAAGCTCTACCAACCAGGCTACCGCGGTCCAGTCTTGTTTGTACTTCTTTTACTGTTACAAGAGTTACATTTTCACCTGTTAAATTTCATTGGTATTTTAATCTTTCTAGGATGTAAGTAGCATTTTTAAAACCACTGATACTATTAATTATTGGATGTCTTTCATTTTATGACGAGAATTTTAAATTGCATGACTGAATTGCAGGTGACGTTTTTTATGGCAATTTGTTTGGTGCATTATAGCCATATTTGGCTCTAGCGCCATTAAACCACAAAATCCAATTCATCCAATACAAGGAAAAAATAATTAAATAGAAAACTGATTATATCCTTTTCCTTAGAGAAAAACAATTTTCAAAGATTTTATTATCTTTTATTGTGAGTCGCATGAATCATTTTTGAAGTTAATTCAAATATACAATTCACAGATCGTGAATTGGACTTTCCTCCCAAATACATGTTAATTGGGATGTTCTGCATAATGTAATGTCTTGATCTCGAGAGATCAAAGAATACTCAGAATTTTTAGACACTTCTTTATTTTACAGCCTCATATATACAGAAAGAACCCCTATTTCTTATATTGATTAAATAGTTGTTATTTATATCACAATAGTCCAAGTTGAAGAGTTTTACGTGAAGAGCAGTTCTCCATTAAATAGTAACCACAACACCACTGGGAATTAACGGGTTGGTCATTCGTTTTGGCTGCGCTCCAAATCTACCGGATTCGTGGGCATACTCCAGCTGTCTTCCAGAAACACGTCTCTCCTTTCCAAAAAACTCTGCGTATTTTATCTCAGCGGAAGTCTCCACCTCCTCTTCTTCAGTGGCTACCGGTTCTCTCTTCCGGCCAATCATGTCCAGCAAAGGGCCATTTCAGTGGTGGCAATCTGTCGTCAGAAGACGCACCGAAAATTCTGGAACATGGAGTCCGCTTAAAATAGGGAAATTTGGCATCCAGATGTCTGGATGCTCCATTGTTTTTTAAAAGTGCTATCACTGTCTTCTGGATGAGGAATTTCCCCGTGTGTTCTTTCAGCTATAGATGCGTCAGGTCCCGAAAGGAGACCATCTGCAACATCTGGTTATCTCAAGGTGTCTAGCAAACACAAAGGCAACACAGCTGGCTGAAATATTTTATCACTTAAGGCGGACGGGAAATGTTATAATATGGGGAAATTTCGTAATGCAATTTCATAGAGATTGAATGGCTAAACTCCCATATAACGTTTTCCAGGTTCATTGCTTATTCCAATAGAAATCAAAATTTTAAATGCTATACTTTACTGGAAATATAATGAATTAGATTAAATATAATAAATTAAAGTTTTAAGCTAATAGAAAACAAAAATGTATTGCTTATAATTATTTAACTGTCTTACATTTTTTTAAAAATATATATAATAATTTTATTATTATATGATAGTTTAGTTCAAAGAATTGTCTTAAAAATGGATTATATTTAGAACGATTTTTTGAAAAAATTATTATCTTAATATGCATTTATATGCTTGAATTCCATCTGTAGAAATATAATGAATCAGTAGTTTCAAGGAAACCATAAATTTATTTATCTATCTGATCTAATTTTGCTTAGAGAATTTCTTATTATTCATTTGGGAAGTCAATAAATTTATTTTTTTGAATGAAATACTGATAATTGGTTTCTAAATAAAGAACACAGTTAATATAAAATTATAAACCATATTTTAAGATAAATTAATATGATCATTTTCAAAAAAAATTATTAAATGTTTAATTAAATTGCTGAAATAAAATTTATCTCAGCAAAAGTCAGGAATTATCATTCAAAATCTAAAATAATTAAACGACAAACTATCAGACTAAGAAGGCAGTAGAATTCTAAATTTTCTTTTCGCAAATTTCTTTAAAGAAAATTGCTACTGCTTAAAATATATTTATTTCATAAAACAGAAATTAGGAGTTCAACATTTGACTGCGACTGATGCTAAGTTCTGGTGTTTAGTCACTTAATTTGAATTTATTCTTTAAATCTGTTTTCCTTGAGCATTTTCATTTCGCTAATAAAAAAATTTAAGAATATTAACTTTTCTGTTATTTAACCTAAAAGCACTGATGGTAATAATTGGTTGTATTTTAACTGCTGTAAGAAATTTCAGAATGGTAAGATTTATCATTTTTAAGTTTCTAATTTTTGAATAACTAGGAATTGTCTGCAAAGAATATAAAGTAAAAGAAATTTTATGCTTTTACCGTATGTAATGTTTTTAAGAAATTCAATTTACGTAGAGCTCCCTCAAAAACCCACAAAAATTTAGGATAAAGTTTCAAAAATAAATGAAATGATTCGCTATCCTTAAATCTTTTACGAAATACTCCTTTTAAAATTACCTTTTAAAGTCCTCCTTAAGTAATCAGATTCAATGATTATTGGGAAATGGGTTCTTCAATTCCAGTATAAATTTTCTAGAGAAAAAATTTGTCGAAATAAAATAAAATGGTCGCATCCAGAACACGGCATGCACGAAATGATTTTAATTTTTTTTTTTCAATTCTTAAAAGAAAAGAATCGGAAGATTTTTGTAAAAGACAAAAAAAGTTTTAAGGTATCCGACTACGTTCGAAGGTAAAAAAATTTGAAAAATTGTATATTTTGGAAATCATTTATGGTTTTTAGATGTATTATCGATAATAAACACTACAAATACAAAAACAATTATTTGAAAACATAATATATTTTAAGAAAAAGAAAATTTGCAGCAAATTTTAATGAAATTACACCAAAATGGTTTACACTCTACATAAAACTGCAATCCTGTAATTCTATTTTTCTTTCTACACAAGTTATAGAGTATAATGATGAATGAAATGAAGCAAAATCACACATAAATTTTGAGATTCTAAGAAGTTAGGAATAAAAATATACGTATATATGCATTTTTAAAATAAATTCACACTTTGATTATTTAAAAACACCTATAAATGAAAAAAACATTTCACTCACAATAAAATTATTGGTTCGTTTCATTGACCTTATTAATCAAAATATGCGTTGAAATTTTTATGTAAATACCTGTATTAGTTTTGCGGATATCATGTTAACGGTAGAAATTTTTTATGAAAATTAAAGTTTTGAGAAAATTGAAGTGAAAGTCAAATTTTAATTGAAAAATATGTGATCCTGGTTGATAGACCAGGCTTTACTTTTCTTAGAAAAGATGAAACTTTTTGGAAAGAGAAATGTCTAAACTGTAAGAAATAATAAGAATTTTTTAAAAATTGCCAATGTTATCGTTAATTAGTCTTCAACGTAGTCGGATATCTTAATTTTTTAATTTTTTTTTAAACATTATCCCTTTGATTTGGATCACTAAAAATATAGAAGAAAAATCTCTTTCAATAATAATTGGCAGTTTTCTTTTTGAAATCATAAATTACTATCATCTTTTATTTCTTCCTTGAAATCAACATCACCTTTCTAACTTTTTGTCTTTTTCATGTCAGCAGAACTAATGAATTGAAATTTGTTTTAACATTTTCCTGAATTTCTTTCGTGAAAAGCAGCTTAAAGACTTTTTTTTCTCCCTTGACTTATCTTTACTCTATTCTTGTTTAGAACTTTTCAGTAAAAATACTTTTCTTTGACTTTATTCCATTAATCATCTATATCTATATCTATACTTATAATAAAGCTCAATGTGTGTGTGTGTGTGTGTTTTGGCGCTCTACAGGCCAGACCGTTGGACCTACAGCTACCAAATTTGGTACATGTATACCTTGGAGGTCGGGAATGTGCACCTCGGAGCCCTTTTTTCGAATTTTTAATTAGAATTTGAATGAATTAAAATTTAAGCGAAATTTCGACGTTTTTCCGCTATAACTTCCGAAAATATGATCACACAAGTATGATTTTTATATCAATTTAAAGATAAAAAAATTAGCTTTCTAACGGTATCACATTTTTAAATTTATAACGTAATCTTATATTTTTAACGAATTTTTAAAGAAATATTTTAACCATGTTTTTATCACGTGACTGGATAAAATAAAAGAATGCCGGAAGCTCAAATAAAAAAAAATTATCATCGCAAAATAAATCTAAAGAAATGCAACTTTCAGCACGTGACTGGATAAAATAAAATAAATATAAAATGTGATATTTTCTTTAAAAAATAAATGCAAAGCAAAGGTTTCTACAATCGTTTGCAATATCTATATCATTAACTCAATAAATCTTCTTTATTTACGGTAAACCTGATTGAATTTAGACAGGATATGCATTGAAAACCCGACTTAATGGCATATTTATGTAATTGTTTGCAATATCTGTATCATTAATTTAATACTTTTTTTCCCTTTCTCGCTTTCTTTAAAAAAACATATTTAATATTTTGGCAACATCATCGAATTTTTTTTAATATTTTGGAAGCATAACCGATGGTTCAAACTGACTGATTTATAAAATTAAAGAATATTATTAGGAAAAGGTGTACTTTTAGAACTTTCCGTCCATCATCTTAAAGAAAATATTTATTTCAGGCCAATACATGCCCGGAATTACTTCAAGGCTAATGAATATGTGATTTAATTGGAAATTTTAGAACGAATTACTCATGGCGAACCAGCTGGTCGCCAAAGGCGGCTAGTGCTCAATAAAGGAAATCAATGAAACAAATCAGTTAAAATGGCAGTGCAATTTAATTTGAAAAAATATTCCTCAAATACCAATCCTCGTCTATAGGTTTTTGTCAAATTCATTCCATAATTAACATAGGAAAATGTCATTTGCTATTTCGATCGCTTTAATGTAAATTTATTTTTTTTGTGAGTTTGTCTAAAAATTTTGTGTAATATTTTATGAGAAATTAATCCACATAAATAGAAAAATTTAAGGTATTCGACTATGTTAAAAACACTGGTTTTCGACAACTTATTATTGTTATTTCTTGCAGTTCAGACTTTCCTCTTTCCAAAACAGTTTATCTTTTCTAAGAAAAGGAAGGCCTCACGCATCATAAAAGGTCACATATTTTTCAGTTAAAATTTGTATTTGACTTTAATTATCTTAAAATATTCATTTCCATAAAATTTCTCCACCATTAACACGATATCTCAAAAATTGAAAGAAGTATTTACATAAAACACTCAACGTGTGTTTTAAATAATATGGACAATGAAATAAATCAAAAGTTTTATTGTTGATGAATACTTTTTCATTTATAGGTGTTTTTAGAAAAACCAAGTTGTGAATTTATTGAAAAAATGCATGTATACGTATATTTTTACCGTATTTCTTTGCCTCTCAAAATTGTACATATATTGGATTCATTTTATTCATCATTATATTCTATAACTTGAGAACGAAGAAAAATAGGACTGCTGCATTACTATTTTGTGTAGAGTGTTAACCGTTTGGGTTAAATTTAATTAAAATTTACTACACATTTTACTATTTCACAAAATATATTCTATTTCCAAATAATTGTGTAGTAATAATACAAATAATTGTGTAGTATAATAGTATATTACATATCCAATTTTTTTCATATTTGCAGTGTTTATAATTGACAATATATCTAAAAACTCTTGAACCGCGGTGGCCTGGTGGTAAGATCTCGGCTTCGGAACCAGAGGGTTTCGGGTTCGAGACTTGATTCTACCGAAGAACAATCGTGTGAGGGGGTCTCTTGCGCGCTAAATCTGTCATGCCAAATGTCCTCCCTCTGTTGTGGCTTGATGTGGAGAGGGGGGTGCTAGTTCAGGTGCCGTCCCCGTCATCTGACCATGGTTCAGAATGACGAGATCCGTCCCAAAATAGCCCTCGTGTTACTTTAAAACGGGACGTTAATATAACTAAACTAAAATCTAAAAACTCTTAACATTTTTTTTAAAAATAATTTTTTCAAAGAATTTCCTTTGACCGTAGTCGGATACCTTAATGAATACATATTTTGATAAATGGAAAATAAACTAAATTTAAATAAATTTATATACCCTAATGTTGTAAGTTCTTAAGATAAAAAAATATGTTCGCATGTATCAAGTTGAATGTGAGAATATTATACGACTTTTATATTAAATTTATGAATAAACAGTAAAAGTCAAAATATAGAGTTTACACAAATCTATTGTCTTCTCTTTTAGTAGAGCAGATGGTGTTAATTTATTAAGGTATCCGACTACGTTCGAAGGAAAATATTTGAAAAATTGGATTTTTTAAAAACTATTATGTATTGACAATTATAAAAACTATAAATACAAAAATAATTAAAAAATTCATTAAATTTTGAGAAATGGAAAAATTTGTAGTAAATATGAATGAATTTTAACCAAAATGGTTAATACTCTTAACAAATTGTAATGCAGCAATCCTATTTTTCTTTGTGCACAAATTGTAGAATATAAAAATAAATGAAATGACCCCAAATGTAAGAAAATGTTTGAGATGAAAAGAAGTTAAGGGTAGAAATAGTCGTATATATGCATTTTTTTTCTATAAATTCACGCTTTTTTTTCCTATAAACACCTTTAAATGAAAAAAGTATTAGTACAAAGCGTTTGGTTCATTTCATTATTCAAATCATTTAAAACACCATCTGAATCTTTTATGTAAATACCTTTATCTGTTTTTGAGATATAATTTTAACGGTGAAGAATTTTTATGAAAATTAAGGACGCATTTTCGCTGAAAAATAGGTTTTTCTTGGGGAAATCCTATTTTAGTCCACTGGCGACTTTTTCAAAATCTCGCCTTTTTTTCAAAATCTTGCCAAATCGAAAGTATTTGATTAGTGGGTGGGATTAGACTTCGCAGTGATCGGACGTACAAAATAAGCGCTCCGTAGGGTTGCCGCATTTCTCTTAAGGTCTTGTCAGAGTTCCCATTTCGGAATCCTTATCGCTGATTATTTGGCGAGATTTTGAAAAAGTCGCCAAAGGTAGGCTAAAATAAGATCGACCCTTTTTCTTAAATTTCTCTTTGATGAGAGAGAAGGGCTTCCTTTTCCAAGAAAAATTAATGTTTTGGGAAGAGAAAAGTCTGAACTACAAGAAATAATATTTTTTTAAAAAAATCACCAATGTAAAAACAAGGTATATTTTCCACCAATGCTTTTTAACAAGGTAAATTTTCCATGATTCTGCCTGGATGTCATTATGAGATTGTTTTCTCAGTGAGCGTAGTGTATTTTCGTGTTCGTGCTTGTTTAGTCTTGAGAAATATGGAACTTTGAAAATAATTAAGTAATTATTCCTGAAACTTGTCTATTATTTCATCTACCTCACAACGAATTTATAAAGACTCTAATTCCCACTGTATAGTAAAAATATTATTTCGAAAATTAATGGGAACTAAATGAATATGAATTAGTCGAAAATCAGCGAAAATAACTGGAATTTTTTTCAAATTGGTCTTCTTCATATCCATGCAATGCATTTAAGATATCTGACTACGTTCAAAGGAATATTTTTGAAAAAGCTGGATTTTTTAAAAATTATTTACAACTACAGATTTAGAGAAAATGTCAATTAATATATAAAATACTGTAAACACAAACAAATTATTTGGAAATATAATATATTTTCAAAAATAGGAAAATTCGAAGTGCATTTTAATGAAATTCTACCAAAACGGTTAACATTCTACTCAGTATTGTAAAGTGGCAACCCTATATTTCTTTGCTCACAAGCCGTAGAATATAATGATGAATGAAATGAACCCAAATCAAAGAAAAATTTTGAAGTGAAAAGAAGTGATGTGTAGAAATATACTTGAATATGCCTATATTCCATGCATTCACAGTTTAATTTTTCTAAAAACACCTGTAAATTAAAAAGTATTTCGCCAAACATAAAATTTTTGATTCATTCCATTGCCCTTATTATTTGAACCACACGCTGAATTTTTTATATAAATACCTTCTATCAGTTTTTGTGATACCATGTTATAGGTGGAGAATTTTTATTAAAATTAAAGATTTGAGAAAATTGAAGTCAAAGAAGTTTCATTGAAGTTTCTAGAAAAGCTAAATTGTTTTGAAAAGAGGAAAGTCTGAATTACAAGAAATAAGAATAGATAAAAAAAATCGCCAATGCAGGCGATAAGCCCTGATTTTCACATAGTCGGATACCGTAAATTACATTTTGAGGTGTTTTACAATGTTTTGATAAAGAAAGAATCATATTCAGGTTCTTTTTATATATGGATTTTAAATCCTAAACTCAGATCCTTGGTTTAAGGTTAATTAACTGATTATTAGTTTACTATGAGCCTAACTCACCTAATTCCGTTACCATAGAAAATTTTAAAAATACCTCATTAAAATTAGAAATTTTGAAAGTTTTCATACAATACTTTTTAATTACTATAAAAAATACTGAAAAACCAATTTTATTCCATTCAAAGCATGTTTCCTATTTCAGAACTTTTCAATTAATTCGAACAATAAAGAACTGATTAATTGTCTTCGTCAGGAAAACCCAATATGGATTTTTTTGCCGAACATAAAAGCGGATAAAAGAAAGAAAGTTTCTTATGCAATAGTTTAATAATAATTTTCTCCTTGAAAATATGTATCTAGATGATGATTTTAATTAATGCATTGATGAAAAAGTTCTTTCTTTCTTATTTTTCTTTTTTTCACTTTTTTTTTTATTTCGCTTGCATTAAGAGTTAATTTTAGTTTGCTTAACAGGAAAAAATGATTCTAGTTCAATTTTGATGAACCGGAATTATAATTCTATATATATTCTATCTACAAAAGTTTTCTGATAAAATTTAAATAAATAATAATTAGAATAATGTATATTCTATCAAAAAAGATTTCTGATAAAATTTAAATGAATAATAATTAGAAAAATATATATTGTATCAACAAAAGATTTCTGATAAAATTTAAATGAATAATAATTAGAA